>JAUMHI010000068.1:3613984-3629844 GCA_032359435.1 Enteromius unitaeniatus | reverse complement strand
AAAAAAAAAAAAAAAAAAAAAAAAAAAAAAAATTTGTAACGACGTTTTCGTGCTTCTGAAATTCCTTTATATTTCCAGCGTTTCTTATGGCATCAAAGTAGTTCTGAAGCATATATCTTGATTTAGCATCCTGACAGCTCCTACACGTCTGTCTTCATGAGTCTGAGTTCAGGAGCTCGCTCTTCTGCAGACGGAGGAGTTTTGTGAAGCCCTGTTGCGTGGGGATTTTGAATATGAAACTCTTCAAATACGATGTCTAAACACTTTTATCACCAGGCTGCTGCACTTTTGCTGTAAAGTGTACTGTAAGGAGAGCTGACAGACGCCGTCGTACGGTAAAACTCAATCTGGGCCGTATCTCCAGTAACTCACCTGCCGTAGAAAGATTCATTTATGTCGACCCACCAGCTCAGCCAAGCATCTGTCTTTAAGACAATATGTGGGAGTCTAGAGGTCTGTGTGATACATCAAGTCCAGCTTCCCACACTAAACTGCACGCTGTCTGCCGGTGGATGTGTCCTGCTAACTTTGTTCCCCTTCAGACGGCTTATGAGTGCACACTAGAGAGGTGACCTCTTTAGCACACAGCTGCTTGATGGCCCTTTTCTTCCTGTTCAAACAGCTTCAAAGAAAGAGCAGCATTCAAAGCAGCACGATGAAGGATGTTCTTATGATGAAGTGAAAGTTTTTAGAGCTCCGCTCGGTGACATTGACTGCATTTACATGCACAGGAATATTCCCATATTTATTATTATTTGGCCATATGCACATTATATTTATTTCCTATATTTTGCTAGAATAATTGAATGAAGTGGAATAATTTTTATAATAATAATGTAATAAATCTTTATATTACAGTATTTTTGTAAGTATGTATGTGTGTGTATATATATATATATATATATATATATATATATATGTATGTATGCATGTATGAAACAATAAAAATATATCTAAAATATAAATGTATGTATAATATAAATATGTACATAACAGGAATATAAAATATAGAATTATATAATAGTAATACAAACATATAAAATGTTTAATGTACACAAAACACACACATATATACTTAAAATATAAAAATAACAGTAATATAAAACAATATAACATATTAGACATTTAGACATTACTTTGCATTAAATAAAAATCCATTGTTTTTTAAATATTAGGTTTTTGTTTGGACATTACACATAATATTAATTCAATATAATTTATTTATATATTATATGTATATATTTTTGTATTACATTTATTCTGAATTATATATTTTTTAATGATGTTTACACATTTCTTACAGACTTACATTCTGTTTTTTAATGCAAGTGTTTGTTTTTGCACATTATACAATATATTTAGACGCAATTCATCACAGGATAAGAAATCTTGCTGTTTTGTACATGTGAAGAGTCTCCTTGAGAAGCTGAATGTTATCTGTGTTTGTAGGTTGAGTTATGAGAGCAGGGAATATGGTCTGGAGATAATTCATGGCCAATCAGACGTGAGCGCTCGTGGTCATGTGTCCCATGAGAAAGAACTACAATAGGCCAGTGAAACATTGAACAAACCCTACAGAGACGATAACAGTGATGTCAAAGGATGAAATTTCCCATGACCTTTAATTCTGATGCACCGCAGTACAGCTTTCTCCATAGAGAGAAGGGTTTTTAGTGATGATGTATAAAGAGTCATGTATCCTGAGCCCTCATGTTATTAATCAATGGTATATGAATCAGAATGATTTCAGCTTATTATTATTCTCTGTTGCCAAATTTAAATGAGGAATTGGATAGTTAAATGAAGAAAATGTATTGTTTTTAAGCTTAGTTGTCGTTCTTCTTCTTTCCTAGCTTTTGTCCCGCAGTATAGGGTCCACTTTTTGGCAAGCCATTCTCCGCTTCCTCCGATCCAGGGAGTCTTCGGGGGCGATGTATGCATGCTTTTTATCTTCTTTGATCCGATCTAACCACCTCTACAATACCATCGTAGGCACGCTTCTCGCATCTTATTCTCATTATCTTCCTGATGTCTTCGTTTAGGACCTAGTCACATCGGGTTAGTTCTAGCATCCATCAAAGCATGCGCACTTCCATCTCGCTGGCCAGCATTCTGCTCCTTATAGGGTGACTGGGTGAACCACTGACTTGTAGATCTAGTTTGACATGCGTCGGTCGCATAGGACTCACTTTGGCGCCGTTTCAGCCAGACGGCGTTAACACACGATCTGACCTCTGGTAGGCTGTTCCCGTTGGCTGAGAAGGATTGACCCAAGGTACAGTAGGTGGACAACCAAAATAACTATTAACGCCACATGTCCCCCCGCCACACGTCCTGATTTTGCTGAGTTAGGCGTGTTCCTGGGTTAACATATTTTGTTGACCCTGGAACAACATTTTATTCCAAAATTTTAGTTTTGACCATATCTCTACACCTAAACCTAACCCTACCCATGAGTAATGCCTAAAATCAGAGGAAATGATAGATGACTGACACTGATGTACAAGCACCAAACACTGATTGTAAGCCTAAACTTCACAAAAAACTATAAACTGGTTCTTCAAATCTGATTGGCTAATCACAATGTTGTTTCAGGGTCAACAAAGATATTGACCCAGGGACACGCCGAACTCAGCAAAATCAGATTCTGCGTTCTGCCGTCCACACGATAGCTTTTACATGAGCATCTTTTTATGCACACTGTACCCTGTTTTAAACTAAACTCCCAGCGTGAAAGCAACCTTCACTGACCAAGACTGCCTTCAAACTAATGCTCCATAGTGACGGTTGACATGGAAGTGATGGACTTTGGTTGTATGCTAATGTTAAAAATAAAAATGAAAAATCTAATTGCCAGGGGAATAAATGCAGAGCCAAGCAACTGCCATTGAGATGAATGGAATTTCTAACTGATAACTCCAGATATTATAGACCTCCTTGGTCTTAAATTCACCCCGTCACACTATATTCCCCAATCATAACTTACACAACGCCTACCCAACCTCTAGGGAATCATTCCACCTTTGGTCCTTTTCATCTGGGAAATGGGGAAATGAGTTTCAGATCAATAACTGGAATGAGAACGGAAGTACACTAGTGGTGGGACGGGTTTAGGTCTTTATTAGAGAGTCATTTACCAACATTGCATCACCGGGTGTGCGTATGGAGGGCGTAGGGACCCGGAGGGGTGACACTGAGCTGACAGACTGAATTTGTTGAGTCAGTGGAGCAGAGAAATGATGTCTGATAAATGAAATTGAAACAGCCTCCCTGCTCAGTGTTCCTTATTCTCTCCATCTCTCCAATGAGCTCAGGATTTTCTTTTGACTTTTCGCTCCAAATATCGTGTTGCTAGTTGGATGCTGCAGAAATACGAAGGGACTTGTACAGAGGCCTGTAGTTGAAGTGGAAAAACTGACAAGCGTGGAAGCCATGGTAGACAGTAAGATGTCTTGATGTCATTATGCCTGCAACTGGACTCTCGTGGTATCACTACAGTGTTTTTGGGCATGTTGTGCAGTTATCTGATTTGCATCTTTTGCATCAGTAAATTTAATTTTCAAAGCCATACACCATCACTTTCTTGACTGAGGCCTTACTTATTAAATTTGAGTTAGCTGAGTCTCCCATTTCATATCAAAAGTATTAGCTCTGTCCAGCTGCATTCATGGGTTTTTGGTCACATCACACCATTAGTTAACTCATTTATTATTTAGCATTAATGCTAAATCCATATGCTGCTACTTTCTTGAGATATTTAATTCTTTGTTTTATTGGCTGTTTGTCGCTGTCACCATTGGCTTGTTTAGTTGGCGACACTTTTTGGCAATATTGGCGACTTGATTACACAGATACTTGAACTGATCTAAACTGTACATCACTGAATCAACAATAAACTGACTTTAACTGGAAAATGGAGTTTACCATCATCCTCTTGCATTATCGATACACTGTTTTCCTGTCTATTGTAAAGCTGCTTTGACACAGTCTGTATTATATAAAGTGCTATATAAATAAAAGTGACTTATTTTGGTGTCAATTGAACTCTTAAGTCTACCATTTGATATCAAAGCTACTAGCTCTATCCAAGTGCATTCATTGCTTTGGTCACATTGCTCAGTTACCTCCCTTATAGCACACGTACATCTTGGAGACGTCTATTTGACATCTGCATTTATATCTGCTAGATGCATTATTTAGGTTGCTTGCTCATCTGCAATACGTCTATGAGACGTTTCCTTTTAGATGTCAAATAGACCTCTATAAGATGTCTTTAAGATGTTTATGATTCAGAATGTATGTAAAACCAACACCTGAAAGACGGCTGCCAGATGTTTGTAAACAGCAGATGTTTTCCAGATCAAGAGATTTTTAACAGACATCTTGCAGACATATGTGTGCTATCTGGGCTGATCCTCTGTATTGATTAATTGCTGTTTCAAAGCCATACACTACCACTCTCTTCATGTTATTACTGCTTTAGTTTGTGTTAAAGGATTAGTTCACTCCAGAATTACAATTTCCTCACCCCCCAGGTCATCCAAGATGTTTATGCCTGTCTGTCTTCAGTCAAAACCCAGACAGTACACATGCTCCTGCAAGATGTCTATTAAAGATCTCTTGATCTTGAAAGCATCTGCTGTCTACAAATGTCTGACAGATGTCTTTCAGATGTCAACTTTACGTACAATTTAAAAAATAAACATCGTAGACATCTAATAGACGTCTATTTGACATATAAAAGGAGAAGCCCAATAGAAGTATTGCAGATGAGCAAACAACCTAAATAATACGTCTTGCAGATGTCAGATACATGTCTCCTATATGTACAGTATGTGTGCTATCAGGGAAAGAGATTCATGTTTTTGAGGAACGAGCCAACAGCTTGAAGGTTCAAATTGCAAGCTTCAGTGCAGCTTCTAACGGTTCTGCATGATCCCAGCTGAAGAATAAATGTCTAATCTAGCAAATAAAAATGTATATACTTTTTAACTACAAATGCTTGTCTTGTACTAGCTCATGTACTGCCCATTTTCTACACATTCGTACTGTGTTGGTTTATGTTTGAGTCTGTAGGTACTGTAAATAATTTGACACGAAAGGTAGCTCTGTTCTAAAGAAATATGTAATGTTGACTTATGGCCCTGTGGCTTTTTATCAATTCTGAGAAATGCACAAAGTGGTAGGGTGTCCTCCTTGTCATTTAATGATTCAATAGGAGTTCCCTCTTTATGCCCTTGCAGTACACCATATGTGTCCTTTTTTAAGTCTTTGGTAGTGTAAAATGCATAAATATCCTTCCCATCAGTCCATATGCATTAGAGTATGTACCTACATCCAAATGTGAACTGACCGAAGTGCAGAGTGTACCATTTAGAACAGGACAAAGGTTTTATAATGTGGATTTATCGCCATCTTATTTTCTAAATGTACTCTAAATAGGCTGTACATGTTTGTTCTACCTTTGAAAAAAGACCCTAATATAACCAGGACACATCTGATCTACTTTAGTGTTGCTAGTGCAACTGCAACATTTAGAACATCTGTTTTTTTGGGTGTTTTTTGTTGCTTTTTTTTTTTTACATCGAAAACAAGTCTAGGGCTTTATTGCGTCTGAATATCTGATGTTTTTCACAGCAAAATTGTTTTCATTATATTTTATTGGCTTCTGTGTTTATAAATTAGTTTTGCTATAACTAAAGTCTATTTAATAGAGTTTTTTTTCCCTTGTGAGATGGAGTGATGACAATGTCACAATGCGAAACATCTAGAAGGTCCTTAAAATAGTTGCTTTTTCTTGTTTAATTTCAAATTGTGTCATACGGCCCGAACATGTTCTTGACAGGTTGTGTGAAATTCTGCAGCTTTTTATAGTCTTCATCTGGTTGTTCCCACTGAATTTGTCAATCACTGGTGTAACTATCTATTATGTGGGAGGAGTTGATCAAATGTTTTGATACAAATTTCAGGGAAGCTGGTCTGTAATTTTGGAATATTTGAAAAATGAAAAGCTACAAAATCATTAGTGAGTACAGTTACTAGCCAGTCCACAATTACATAACCTTTGACTCTAATCAGCTGTCAGATTTTGCACATTAGGTTTCTCCAAGCTTCACATGCATTTTGACAACTTCTTGACATACTTTCTGCCTCATGCATGCAAAAAAACATGACCTGGTTCACTAGTCTTTACAGACTAGCAGCGTTTTGTTCCACCGCTTTGATGCTGGGAGTTGTGTGTGAGCTGATGGGGCCGACACCAGCGCTGTCAAAGCCTCCCTACCTACTTAAAAGTAAATGTGTCTTTCATTTAACATAATTTCTCTGCCACTCTCCCTCCATTAATTCTGTCAGGAATGGTGAATTGCTGTACAGCCTTAACCAATCAGACGTCTAAGCAAACCTGTATAGATCTCTCATGAGCTTGACACACTGGTAAAGAAATAATAGAAGGGCTGTTTGCTACATATTTAGAATGGTGCACATCTAAAAACCACTTACTGACGACATGTACTTTAGTTGACCGCAAAAACTTGTCTTTCATGGCAGATAAAAGTACAGAACAAAAAAATAGAACCATTTCTTGGAAATCTTGGAAACCATCCACCCCCCAACATTCTTCCGTACGGAGCCCCTTAAGGGACATGGTGGAGGAAAAATATCAGGATGGGTGAAAAAAATCAAGGTGGAAAGAATTTATTTTTTTTCTCGCAAAATTATTTGCATTCTCTCGCAAAACGTTGCATTCTCTGGCAAAGATATTTGCGATCTCTGGCTAATTGTGTGTTCGACTTGAAGCGGCGCTACAGCCATATCCGAAAGTATCTGAGCCCAACTGGTTACACCAAAGAACGCAAATGTTGCGAGAGAACACAAATCGTTTGGCAAGAGAACGCAAAAGATTTGAAAAAAATTTTTGAAAAAATTTTCTTTTTTCTTTTCTTGATTCTTTTCCTCCATCACGTCCCTTAAGGGGCTCCGTACTTCCATATAACAAATGTGACAGTGCAAATATATCTGAATGGTACAAAGAAAAGAACTAATTTATTTTATTCTTATGCTATGTTTAGCAAATAAACAACACAGGTGCCAGACATCCATGAGCTTGTTGACTGTAATTAGCTCTAAATTACCACTAAATTTGCTCCTTGTTGATTTGGACAGTTGGATAAATGGTGAAACTACAAGCATTGGAGGTTTCGGATGAAGGAAAACCACTCAAACATAGCAGAGTACATCTGATTGGAGGGTGAGAAAATAGCTGCCAAGGTGTGCTGGTTTATTGCACAACTGGAATTGATGTCGGGCGTCTCGGTATGTAAAACTTTAATCGAATTGTGGGTGCAGCGCTGGTCCTCGACATTACATGACATAAATTCAGCTCTATAAAACTATCAGGTGAGAGTGGTGAAGGTTTACAGTATATGTAGAAGCTTCCAAAAAACTTGGAGGAATTTTTGTCATCGTCTCACATAGCTAACACTGTTGCAGCAAATGGAAGTGCAAGGTATGAAGGAGGTTGATTTAGGTGTCTCCACCTCAGTTTGGACATTTGTGGTCTTTTGGGGCTAGTTCTCCAAACGATTAAGCTAAACAGCTGACATGAAGGTTGCAGTAAAGATAACTGCCCTAGATGGCTGCACAAATAAAGTCCTGTTGATTCTAATTAACTTTTAGCTGGTCACCTTCAATTTTCAAAAGAGTAAAACATTTTATTGTTAAGATTTTAGATGTCTTTTAGCTACATGCTGGTTTTAGCTTGGCTACACTGACCATTTCCTGCAATAATAACAGGCTTAACCACTTTGTAATAGTGAAATAATCCAACAAAAAGAGGTTTTAAAAGACCAAGTACCATGATATTACCATATTTTGGGACATGAACTATAGTAAAGTCTCTGAACAGAAAACAAAAACGCTAATCGCTATTTTTTTCTCGCAATTGCAAGTTTACATCACACAATTCTGACTTTTTGATATAAATTGCAAGTTATGAAGTCAGAATTGCAAGATAAAAACAGAACATTTTCCACTCAGAATTGCAAGTTCAAGTTATATCTCACAATATATCTCAAAATATAAATAAATCTGAATTGCGAATTATTATTATTATTTTAATGCAGATGCAATGGTGTATATTATACAAACAGTGCCATGCTATTACCATAACTGTATTTTACTTCAACCACTTTTTTTTTTCTTGAGAACGAAATGCATAAAACAGAATGTCGATATAGAAATGGACAGACACACTTCCTCTTCTACCACCCACAGTTCAGGGTTGACGTCAATTGCTGGAAGACTATCTGCCACAGACCCGCACCCCTGGCGTCTCAAATACAGCTCACCACTCAACATATCGAGCGTCTGACTGCCGTGAGAGTAGCTAACATATCACGAACACACACACACACACACACACACACACCATCATTTCAGGCCCTCATTGCTGCAAGCTATTACCGTGCTGCATAGCGTCTCTACCCTTCATTACACCAGAGATCTCCACGGACCGCTGTGTGATATATTACATGTTTGTTCACACGTCTTCTACCTTAACGTGCCCTGATCCAGATGTATTTATCGGGCGCGGACTACAATTACTGGTGGGACCAGCAAGCAAAAACCACCTGCTCAAAAGAACCCATCAGTCCCGGACCAAGATGGATTCATCAAAAGTATTTAGAGCGTCCGTGAGAGTAGAGAGGATGTAGAGGCTAGACAGAGAACGATGAAGATGAGGATGAATCTCAACTCACATTTCACAAAGCCATTACTGGGCAATCTGCCCCTGCAATTTCTTCAATCTCGCCCAATCAGACCCTGGCGTGGTAAGAGAGAGCTTGATGATGACTCACATTGCTAATGTGAAGATGAGTTTCTGCCCGTTTGTGTGTCGGCGGGCGGGAAGATGTTCCAGACATCTAAACGTCTCTGATCTGAAGTGTTGTTTTGGCTGGGAATCAAGGGAAGCTCATTTATTTTAAATTTACTTCAAGCGGCTCTTGATTGCCGGCCAAAACAACAATTGTTGATGTTAAATAAGTTTTGGCAAAACAAAGACTCAGCAGTGCGCAGATAATAAATATTTTTGATAGTGTGGTGGTGTTGTTTCTTCTCAGTGGACCTTAGTGTGGTGTTTTTTCATTTGATAAAGTTAATTTAAAGTGATAGTTTGGTTTTAAAGACCTAAGGCACGTCCAATTATAAATAAAGTTTTCTGAAGTGGCTTGTCCTTTGGATATTTTTTGGATAGTATTTTGCATGCCTAAATATACTGTGAATGCATATTTTATTCACATTTAAATAGCCTCAAACATTTCATTCAAAGCAATAACTCTGTTAGTTAAACTATATTAAAAGTTTGAGAAAGCATCACTTCAGTCATCCAAATCGTAAAGTTCTCTGAAGATTATTTTTTTGATAGTATTTATACTTTTATCATCTTGTATAAATTCTCGTTCTTTCACATTTAAATATCCATGAACATTCAATTAACGCAATAAATCTCACAGTGGTAGTCTCTTTCATAAATTAGTAGGATACATCTTAAGTGCTTTTGCTTGCTAGTACTATTTAGCTTTTGTTTTTCATTGGTTTATTTAAATGTTTAGGCACTTGCTGGGTCTATTCATTTTTATTTGTCACGGTACCAAATGTAGGTACTCGAACGAGTATATTTCACTTATTTCTGAGCTTTAAAATTCACTAAAATTAAATTAAAATTAAAATTCATTTCTACTGTTTCTTTCTCCCTATAAGGCCAGAAACCCTTTTACATATACTATTTCACTAGTTCCCACTTCCTCTGCGATAAAATAGCTTGTTTGGCGGACTGTCCAGGGGACAGGCAGGGAGCCCAGCAGCCTCCGAGCCCTAGGAGTTTTAACCCTCTAGGAAGCTAGGGTTAACAGATGCTCGGAGCCCAGCCTGGTCCCCCCGTGCCCCCCGGAGGAAGTGGGGAACTTGCCGAAACGAGGGACCCTTCGCGGCATCGGAAGTCGAGGATAGGGAGTGAGTGGTATTTAATGCGGAGGAGAGGAGATTTAAAACTAATCAGTAATTAGGAGATTGGTGGCATCTGCGATCGTTCATGCATGCTCCTCCTGAAATTCGATTAATTGTTTAATCTTCATTTAACAGAATCCTTTTCTAACACATTGTAAGTGAAACTCAAGTGGGTGACAGAATTTCGTTTGAATCTCTACACCATTTAACCAAAATGGTTGTTTTTGTGATAGGTCTGCTTGGATATATTATATATATTATTTAATTTTTTTTTTTTTATAACTGCATTTAACAGCAGCATTCATGAAAGGACAACCGATTGAAATAAGCGAATTTCGCGAAAGAACTTTGTTGTTAAATCGTTGACTCCATCGGTTAACATCTTGTAAAGAGAAAAGCTGCATGTTTTTAAGAAATAATGAATCCATTGGAGTCCAAAATAGTAGTCCAATGCTTCATCCTGTGAAAAAAGTCCATCTCCTATTATTGTCTTCTCACATCAAAATGTATTTCAGTTATAAACAGTGCTTAATCTGTGCATTTGTTTCTCCTTTTTCAGATGAGACAACATTTTCACTGGAGAAACAATATTGTGGGTGGAGGGCAAGCTGTATGGACTATGTGAGCAACCTTATAATTGGCGAAACTCTTTTTTTAATTAGGCTTCCCCTTTAATTAGCATAACAAACCTACATATTCAACACCATAAAAGAAAAAAATGCATTCTGAACCAGCATCACATATGTTATGCTAAATATTGTTGTGCACAAGAACACGAGAGCGATTTCTTTTTCTGGAAGTGTTTTTCCCATCCCAGATGGAAGGATGAAAGTTGTGTGTATATCTTGGCTTGACTTACAGTGTCGCAAGTAACCAGCCAGGGTTGTGTTTGTGAAGGTGTCAGACAGAAGATCTCAGTCTCTATCACTCTGCACTGTCCGACTTTTTTTTTTTCAGCCTGCCACACACAAAAACACACACACTCACACGCCTACCTCACACTTCAGCATGACACCTATCACACCAATCTCTGCCCTTCATCTTCATTCTGGTCTCTTTGACCCTTGTCTCATCCCATATTGTCCTTCAGCGACTGTGAGATAGTGTGTGCACTGTGCTGTAATCTCTAAGAATGATACTGCAGGAAAAATAAAAAATAAAACGTTGTTTTGAAATCTCTCTGGGCTGGAGGGGTTTACCAATCTCTGGCGCCTCGCAGAACTGTTCTGTCAGATCGCTGCCATCCCTGTGACCTTAAACTGGCCTTTGGGTGCTGAAGCATGTAGCTGTGAAATAGTCCTTGACAATTAGAAGCACACACACATATTCACCGGAGCTTTCTTTCATATGCAGGTTTAATTGCATGTGGCCAGTCATTACGAGACGTCTTAAAGGGCACGGCTGCACATCTTTAATAATAAATTACACTGACACTCTGTCAGATATGCCACGGTCAAATAGGACCAAAACAGTGATGGCTGGTTGTTTTCAAGTGTGCGGGATTGAAGATGTCTATTTGCATTGTCAAATTATTACAATAAAGCAAAAAACTTGACTTTTAATGATTAATCAAGTTTAGAACATCGTATTATTTTCATTTATTACATATATATAATATATATATATATCATTACAATATAATGTTTATATTAATTGAATTGCATTTAGTATAAAATAAAATAATATTGGATTATTGTATAATAAAAACAACATTAAAAAGGCAGTACAGACAAAATAAATGATTATGCTATCTTTACTCTGTTTTTTTTATGACTTTGACATTTATTTATGACTGACTTTAATACTTCGACAATTTTTAAATTTATTTTATGTTTATTATGACTATTACTGTTGCACTGTTTTTTTTTTTACTTTATAGCTTATGACTAATAATTTGATCATTAAAATGGCTGAGTATTTATTTAGTTATTTATTATGTATTTCATTTAATTACTTTTTATGACTTATTGACTTAAGACTTTGTGGCATTAAATACTTTGATTTATTAACTCATTCATTTATGACTTATATTGTGGCAATTTTTATGCTGCTGTTTGATTTATTTATGACTTGTTTAATATTTTAATATGATTGATTAGAACTTATTAGTTTGATACTTTATTTATAACTGCCTTCAATTTATGACTCAAGCAATACATTAACTCATTAATTTCACTATTTCGTTTTTTTTATTATTTAAGACTTTATGTATGTGCAATTTTTTATCCGTGTGACACAACTGACACAGAGGAGACAGATTATTGAATAAAATCATTATTTTTATTTTCTTTGCATACAAAAAGTATTCACGTTAGTTTATAACATTCAGGTTGAACCACTGATGGCAGATGGACAATTTTGATGATGTCATACTTTTCTGGACCTTGACGGTGTTCATTACCTCCCAGTTTATCTTACATTTTGTTCTGAAGACGTTTGGAATGACTCATGATTGTGTTGATTTTGGTGTGGAGAAATCCTTTAAAGTAACCTCCACTAGTTGCCTTGTTTTAAACACATGCGCATTTGCACAAACAACAGAGCGGACAAATTAGTGCTGGTTAAGGATCCTGGCTGCTGATGAGAAGGTTGTAGGTTCAGTTTTACACAGAATGGGACCCTGAAACCCAAGAGTCATTGAGATCATTGCTGCAGTCCGTCACCATTGGGCTCTTGAGTGAGGCACTTAACCCAAGGTTGCTCCTGCGGGACTGATTCTCTCAGCAATTAGTGTACCGCGAGTCGCTTCGGATGAAAAGCATCTGCTAAACGGCAAGTAAATGAACATTGGCACTCCAGTATCCAAGACTCGTGTTGAGACCTTAATAATTTTTCATTAGTTTGTGAAATGTCTTTGAATTCTTCACCCAGCAAGTGTTTTTTGAAGCTTGAAAGCTCTAGTCTGTATATAATGTAAATGCTTGGAATAAAGCTACCAGCACATTCCTCAGAGTGTTCCTTTTGTGTGCCACAGAAGAAAGTCATAGAGGTTCGGATTGACCTGAGGGCGAGTAAATGATGACAGCATTTTTCCCCATTTTGTGTGAACTATCTCTTTAAGATCCCTTGGGTTCAGTGAACACAGAGTGGTTCTAATACAAAGGCGAACGCTGAAAGGTCAAATGAGATAAAAGTAAATCAACTTGATGTTGGCTTCTTATAGTAAGTCACCTTTATTCACATCTCTCAGATGATGCCCTTGACTTTGAGTAGAGGGGTATTTGTGTAAGAGTTTGAGAGTGAACGAGAAAGAAAAACACACACTGGCCGGTGCTAATTTGTACAGTTTTTGTGTTTGTCATGTATTTTTATATCTCATGAAGTTATGTGGGCTAAACTTTTTTTTTTTAGAGGTCACATAGATTTTCTCCCACTCCTACTATTTATTCCTTCAATTTGCATGATACTTGACTTAGCCTGTATAATCTAAGACACACATAAAAAGCATGTTTTCATATATTTTCAATAAATAAAATGTCTATATAACTATACAGAATTTATAAACTAATTGTATTTATTTATTTATTTAACAAAATATTATATAAATACTATTTTATTTTGTTTTTTTATTTATTTATTTTTTGTGGTTTAATTTTTCTTTGTTTAGTTTTTTTGTTTAGTTTTTCTTGATAAAACTGTGATAAAACTGTTATTTTATTCTATTATTATTGTTTATTATTTATTATTATTATTTATTCAATTATATAAAAATAATTATTTTATAATTTAATTGATAATTTAATTTAACTAATAAAGGTTACATACCTTAATATATATATATATATATATATATATATATATATTAATACTCCGATATTTTCATCTATTTATTTTGTTTTTTTAAACTTGATGAACTGAAGTAACTCAAACCTAAAACTTACATAAAGTCAGTCACATAACACTGTGTATATGTATTTATACTTAATATTAAGTACTAGTTACATATTAATAATTTTAAAATGTTTACTGTATGTGATTATATATTAAATGAAGCCTGCTATATCAAAAATACCTGTTGGCAAAGCAGTTCCATTAATCAATTTAGTTATTTTAGTTCTAAAAAAACCACAAGCCTCTTTTTCCAATGAACTTTTTTTTGTAGTTTTTTTAATTATAAAAGTTAACGCACACCCCAAAAGGATATCAAAACTGCGACAGATTTCACACAAAAAAAAAAGGCCTCTGATCACTGCTTCACTTCCATTATCACGATATGGAAAATGCAATTTTATGATCTGTCTGACTTCCAGGCTTTTCTCTCTGTCTCTCAGATGAGCAGGTGATTAAAACAGTGTCGACAGAGGCCAAACAAGGATCCATGGACAAGACAAATGTATACACAGCTGATCCCTCAACGCTGGGGAAAAACGCAGAACCTCTGCATTGTGGTAAATAATTGAGTGCTGCATGATTAATTATGCATTATGAAATGCACTGTCAAAGCAGAAAGTTTTATTTTGCACCCAAATACACAGAGCCATGCTTTCCTTTTTTTCTTTTTTTGGATCTGGGTCAAAATGTTTAACAAACGCAGCGTGCGCCACATCGCCGTGGGTCTGACTGGTGGTCGGCGTGTCAATCGGTGACTAATTGTTGCGAACGAATCCGATTTCCCAGGAGCTCCGAGCGCTTTGAGCTCCATTTCTCTGGATTTCTTTATGCCAGGTGCCTCAAGTTCGTTAATTTATTGAAAAGTTTCTAATTAACTGGTTCTAGAGGGGGAAGAAACGTCGCAGGAAGATTTATAGGTTGTGCAATACAGCTGGAAGGCGGCCCGTCAGAGTCACTCCACATAAAACTGCTTTCGCTCTTTGTTCTCGCATATTCACGTCTGCTAAATACGTGGGCAATTACATTATTCTGAGGTAATTACCGTAAATTCAACTGCCTGAGGAAATGGCGGTTCTTTCTACATAAAGGCACGTTTTTAGCACAGGCCTGTAGGAGTATATGAACTGCTGGTTTTCAGCTGAGGAAAATAGGTTGCAGATCAATTACTAATTAAATACCGTTTGAAACTAATTGGTTTTAAAGTACCGAGCCACGAAATCGTAGATTCACAGAGCTGAGGATCACAAAAAGACTGTCAACACGTGTGACTCAAAACCAGCTTTGGCGTGTTTCGGGAGCTTCTTTCCTCCGTCGTCTCTATTTTAAGCTTGGTTTTAGATCAATACCCAGACTTCCCCCAAAGTGTCCTCTTTGGGGTAGACATCATTCACGGCGGACCCTGTAGACTGCTCCAGTTGTACACCCTGCTCGGGGCTACCAGCTTGAAGGATGATGTCATTACAAAAACTGTGTCATCTTCCTTGCGTTTTGTAAACAAGCGGCACTGTGAACTGGGAGCGCAAGTGTTGCAATCCTCTGATGTTATGTGGATCTCATTGCTCATGTACGCCACGTCAAAACATCACGGATGAACCTAAGACCTAATGGCGACAATGTCCACATGGACGTCTGTGATGAAAGCCTTTGCATTTTTAAAGGCAATAAATTGGTGTGTTTTCTTTTCAGTCTTCTGTATTATTGTTTTTGGACCAAGATGTGTCTTGGAGTCAGAGACCGTACATACTAAAAATGCCAAAATTGATGTTTGTAAATCCCACATGCTACTTAGGAAAGCATAAATACACACCAGCAAGACTCTAGGTGGCGCTACAAAAAAACTAAACAAATTTTCTCCTTTCTGGACAAATACATTCAAAACCATTTAGCTTTTTTTTTCTCCTTTCCCTGAATCCCTGAGTTGTCATTTAATTGCATTTTGGCTTTTTTTCACCCCTTTTGTACTTTTTTTCATCGATAATAATAATAGTAATAATACGAATTATTATTATTATTATTATTAT
>JAUMHI010000068.1:3600028-3613884 GCA_032359435.1 Enteromius unitaeniatus | reverse complement strand
TTTTCACCCCTTTTGTACTTTTTTTCATCGATAATAATAATAGTAATAATACGAATTATTATTATTATTATTATTATATAGTTAGTTTATCCTGAACGATAAAAAGTTATAAAATGAGCTTATTTTAATCCATTTTAAATTGCCCACAAGTCTAAATAAATAAACATAAAATAAATAAAAATTAAAGTTTGTGTGTGTGGGTCAAAGATGTTAAGATCTCAGAATCAAAAATATTCAAAGTAAAAGAGTAATTTTTGAGTAATCAAAAGTAAAAGAAATATTACTGACAAATGGGTAAAACCCAATAGATTTTGAGTATTTATTTAGTTAGAAACCCAATTTTTTTTTTTATATAGTTTAAATCCAACCCAGTCTGATGGCAATTCGTACATATTTTATGAGGTGGCTAATTCGCACAACCTCACTTACTAACAAGTTCATATGATGTTGCATTCTCGATGACTCGAAAAGTCATATTTTTTCTTTAGGGCTATTTATTTTGGTTATTTTTTCAACCACTATTTTAATTTCTACTTGTTTCATTTAGTTTTTGTTATTATGTTCCTGTGAACAAAAATGTTTTTTGTTGTCGTTTTATTATACAATAGTAATTTCAGTTGAATTATGTACAGATGTACAGTTTCTCCTTTTTTTCTTTTTTTCCCCTTGTTTTACTTGCCAGAAAGGCCCACACTGAGATGATCAGGATGGCTTTTGTGGTGCTAAATCGAGAGGAAAAGTGGATCGGCTAGCAACCGAGAAAAGGCCTGGTCTGGTTTTGTTTGATAGTTTGGACTGATATGTATTTTCTCAGTGTGAGTGTACTCGGGCTCTCATTGTTGGAGGCAGAGCAATCAGAAAAAGACGACCGACCCACTGAGAACCGCAGGTAAGCGGGACGCAATAACCCTCAAAATAAAGCTTGACGCTCGCACGCCTCCTTTGAATATAGAACGGCAACTGGACTCCAGTTCAACTCTGTGGAAATGAAAATGAAACTACAGGGATAAAGACCTGCTCACTTAGAATGCCCAGCAAACTGCAGCATGTCACATGTCCACCAATCACCATTCACTCAGGTAAGGTGTGAAAAACGATGTCTTTTTCCTTCGGAGAACCCACTACCGCAATTACCAGTGCAGTTTAGAGAATGAATGGCAACTTCATAAGAGGCAAGGGCTTTTAAAAGGAGAAAATTATATACTCGGCGCTCATAAGCTATAAATGCATTAAAAATTACTTTCCCATAAATTACTTGTGTCATCATTACAAATGGTTTCATTCCCAGGCGTAACAATGGAGGCAGTTTAAACTGGAATGCTTTAGCGCCAGTTGAGTTTCTTGAGAATTTGCTGCGTGGAGTGAAGATTAATAAGAGATTCATTATAGAAAGGACAAATCATTGTCTAATTGTTTAAAAGAAAATGCCATATCTTCCTGAATGCAGAGACTGATGATTGATGATTTATATTGCTAAAAAGAGAGGGGGGGGGAACTAACGACAAAATGATGTGTTCTTGCATTTCAAAAAGCTAGAAAGAGTGCAACAGTATTGAATAGAGTACAAAATATTGGTTTTGTGATTGTTTTTCCCCCCTGACAACTTTTTTTAAAAACATTTCTTTGTATTGAGAGACACTGAAAGACGAGCGTGATGCAATAGTCAAAGACATGCATTTATGTAGAAATATTTTATATCGAAGCATATGAATGATTTAAAAAAATAAGAATGTTCAGAAGTAATATAAAAATGGTGCATTAAAAATTCTGAATCTTAATGTTCATTACAGTTAACAGAATAATTCAACGTTTATCTAATGTTGCGAAATGTTTGAACAGAATTTAAATAGAATTATAATGTAAGTAATATTTTTTTTCTCAGTGTGTTTATGGTAGTTGCCTAAAAATAGGATAAAGGTTTTGAATATGAGTCTTATGAAGTTGTATAATATATAACCGCAAGGACCAGATGATAAACGATAAAAACATTGGGTCTCATTGCGTACGTTTATACCCACATTTGAACTTCTCATGGAAACTTTCTGCCTAATTCACAAATCGTGCATATGCACATGAGCTTTTTCTTAAACTCGTTCTTTTGTTATTGAATTTAGAGTCTTCTAAATGAGCCCCAGCGTGCACAAGGTTAGAAATTTGCATAAAACACGCCCAAACCAGCTCCATATAAGGGCTTTCCGGAAAGGGGCGCACGTCCGGAGAAAAAAAATTATGGAACCTGAAAAAAAAAAAGATAAAGAACTTTAACAATAATGAACGTGATGTTTTGCTGTCAGAGATGGAAGCCAGAAAAAAATGTGCTATTTATGTGCACTGGTGTAAACTGAACAGCCATTCCTCACTCTCAACAAACATGATGTCTTAAAGCAGTACCAAGTGTGTCATAGAATACATTTTAGTACAAAAGCTTCTGATGAATTGTGATTTATTTGTGAAAATAAATCATGAGTTCGAGGTGCATTGATCAGATGGTGTAAATTAATCTAATTACGCTCTCTCTTGTATCCATTGTTTGTTTTTTGCATCAGAGTGGTGCAAAAATACAAAATAAGCTACATTATGCACCTAGCAGGAGGTATAGCAGAGACCATCTGCACCCCTCGGCAAAACGAATAAAGGGAAAAAAATTGACTAAAATTATAATTCATCCTTTAAACATGCAGAACGTATCCAGAAGGCTGTCGCAGTGCAGTTTATGTAGTGTAAATGAATAACATGGGGGATAATTGGTGCGGTTATTCCACGCTTACATGGCAATAGATGATACTCTCATGTGCTCAGCATTTTCAAACCCCCGTTAGACATGTCAGTCCACAGATCTGTATTCGCTAAAGATAAACTCTCAGACGTGATCATAAATACAATTTTTTTTTTTCTTTAGATTTGAGGGAGAACAGCAGTCCAAGAGCTGCATGATTTTTTGCGAAAGGTGTCTGATCACCCAGTGTGGTGCAGACCTCCTACCAACTGACAGCTGGCTGTAGAGCAATTTTGAAGTAATTTGAGTGTCTAGATTCTTGTAATAAAACAAAATCTAACTCTCAATATGAGCACAGAAATCCGATGGACTTACATTGACGGAGAAACATGATCAGTATCTAGAGACCTGAACATCAGAGAATTTAAGATGGGATCTTATTTCAACCACCCAGAAAACCCTAGTTACCACATGGCAACCAGTGCAGAGTTTGAATTTGGATTAAATTGGCCAAAATAGTTTATAGTCAGAATTTCAAAACTTTATGAAATCAATATTCAAACTTCGTCTTGACAAACTTTGCTTTTTATTTGTGTTTTACGGTTAAGTTTACAGTTTTAAATATAATATATTATATATATATAATATATAATATATATATATAAATATAATATTAAGTATTTTTTTGTTTGCCCAAACTGCAACACAATAAAATCACCATAACGCAATGCATGTTTCGCTGTGTTGGGCTACTTTCACTGTATCGTGACTTGTTTCCATTGTGTTGTGCTAATTTAAGCTTGTTTCCATTGTGTTTTCTTTTTTCTTTTTTTTTTTCGTTGTGTTGCATTTGTTTTGATGCTGCTTGTTTCCTTTGTGTTGTGCAAATTCTGTTGTGTTGGAACTTGTTTTCATTATGTTGAGTTAATTTTGTGCTGTGGCTTGGTTCCGTTGTGTTAATTTTGTTGTGTTGTAGCTTGGTTCCACAACATATTCTGCAGTCATTTTTTGGCAAGACTTTTCTGTGACTTATGGCTCAGATCCTGTGTGTGTGCAAATTCCACCAGAAGAAGCCTTGCGTCAACCTTGGTTGTGAAATACTATTGGCTCTTGAGTGTCTAATGCTGATTGCGTCATGCTACAGAAGTATTTTTCTGAATGACATGCAAGTTAACAGAACAAGATCATTTTTAGTTATTAACCTTTTTTTTTTAAATGTTTTACTTGCATAAAGACGATATATGGCTTCAGAAGACTTGGAATGCAACACGACTTGTTTATAATGCTTTTATATTGCTTTTTATAGTCAGCTTTTGCAATAAATACCATGTGACTGTACATATATTTGCCTGTTACATGTTTTTACAGTTTACAGTATACATTTATATCAAATTATTTCTATTTTTACAAATGAAAACCATTAAATTGAGACTAAAAAATGTAAAACAATAACAAACAAAATCCTCCATGTTGAAAGTGACACTAAATGAATACCCCTGTGCATCAAAAAATGAAACTAAAGGGGTACTTTGAGTGTAAAAAAGCGACACAGAGGGGTCTTGACCAAGCGATATGTGTCGAATTGGGAGTGAGAATGTGTTGGTTTCCGTCGTGTTTATTTTGTTGTGTTGCGGCTTGTTTCTGTTGTGTTATGGAGATTTCCACCATCATTTTTTGTTAAATGGCTGAAATGATGTTTGGGGTTAACACAAACTCAAGATATTTTCATTTCACATTTTATGCTATACCCCCAACTCCTCTTCCTCTTCCCACTTTTCTTTTTGAGAATCCTTTACTTGTCTTGTAAAGGTAGTTGCTAACAAGTGTCTAAAGACTACAGAGGCTGTCGGGAATGGGTAAGCTCATCTACTCACTAGTCTGTTTTCACAGCCTTGTAGTGTTTATAATGACACAATTTCAAACTATTCTGAATCAAATTTTCAGAGAACACGTAAGACTGAAAGAGGTCATAAGATAAGGTCATATGATTGTGGTTTAGTTCCTTTATAGCCTATGTTTAGCTTCTACTGATAGTATACCTGTTTCAAAATTCAGTTGAAGCTTTTTAAAAATATCATGAAAATATCAAAAATCTGTTGGTCACACAGCTTGATGTCTGCAATCCAAAAGCCAATGGAAATTATAAATGTTTTTTTTATGAAGGAACTAGTGTGATGCAAACTTCCGGTTTGGCAAAAATCTAATCTAAAAAATTCAATCTCTTGATCTGAATTTTACAAACCATTTTCAATTCAGTTCTGAATGGCAGCAGACTAAGATAAAGCATCAGACCACCACAACAACTGCATAGTAAGGCTCTGGCAGCCTGCCAGCCAATCGTAGTTGTGAATTTTTAACAGCCTAATTCCAGAAAGGAATTGATTATCAGGGAAAAGTAATTATCACGCAATATTATGAGTGTGTATATTAAGTGAATAATTATTCTGATCAAGTGTGCTTAAGTTTGCAAATTTTAGCATTTCTAGTGCTTGGGAACTTGAAACGGTATAAAGGTATGAGGATAATGTCTGTGTGTGTGTGTGTGAGAGAGAGTGAGAGTGTGAGGGGTATTGCATTATAGCATTATCTACTTGGGAGTGGGGGGGGACTTCTGAAAGAGATTTATGCCCCTTCTCAAAAAGCACCGGGCCCAAACAAACTGTACAGTTTGTTCTTTTGTTGGAATATCTGGCTAGTTCTGCTCTAATGCAATATAAAATCAGTTTCTGTCTTCACACACACATACACACTTTTATTCTTTCTAAGGGCCTATAAGACAATTGCAAACAAAATTTAGATTTTCTCAGTGATAACCACAACACCATGGATCTAACCAAAGTTTTAAATGCTTTTTTCAGTGTGTTTAAATGTCTAATAGATTTAGCTTTAATTACTCATGTCGTTCCAAACCCATAAGACCTTTGTTCATCTTCGGAACACAAATAATGATATTCTTGATGAAATCAGAGAGCCATCCGACCCTCCATAGACAGCAACACAACTGAACAACAAAGATTTTTGGAATACATTTTGGGTATTTTGGGTTTAGGGGCAGGGATTGTGATAAGTCTACATTTTTGGACAGTAATGTTGATCTAGGATCATGTCTTAATTGGCAAAATCACGGCGACCCAAACAATGCTTATTATGTTCATGTGTAAGCTTTTTCCCCGAATGGAAACAATGCTGATTGTGTCAAATATGTTCTTCAGTAATCTCCAAAATGGCAGAAGATGTAACTCAGGGGAGAAAAATGGTTGAGTGAATTTAGTTTTCTTTTCAAAAATATCTTAATTTGCGTTCCGAAGATGAACAAAGGTCTTATTGATTTGAAATGACATGAGGGTGAGTAATTAATGACCGAATATTCATTTCGGGGTGAAATAACCCTTTAACAACAGCATTTTTAACAAAAATATTTTTTTTTGAAGACGTTAGAAAACATGTTTCAAAGATGAAAACATTAACGTCATCATAAAGTGCAAACTACAAAAATACAAATTTGTCAAAAAACTATTACATTACTGTGTATGCAGGTGCATAGTGTTTCTTTACAAAGAATCAATGCCAACTGGCCTGGAATGCAAAATGCTAATTTCTTATATGAGCATCACAGCTTTTTTGCAGTGTGTGCCAACTATTTCACACAATTTCTAAATTATTTTTGGTCGTAAGATTCAGATTAGTTACTCACGGCGGTCATGATCGATTAATTTACTTGATTAATTGCTGCCCTACTGGATATTCATCATCAGGTTCTGCGCAGCAGGGTTTTGTAATAGAATTTGGGTGAGTACTGAGGATGGGAAACGTTTCTTGGCCATTATTTCTGGGTATGTTCATGCACAGCCCAGAGACGTGCAGAAATGTCTCCGAACAAATATTGGCTCTATCGGAGAGGAGGATGCTGCCGACGTTTCATTTATGAAGCACAAACTCTGTGAACTGCACTGAGATTTCGAGTGAGATGTTGCAGGATAATGTAGACAAACAACAGATATATGGAGGAAAAACAAGTATTTCACTAGTGCTCGTGACACTACATCCGCTTCTGTGATAATGGGACCCTCTTTCTTCGTTTCGTTCTGCGTTTCTTTCGATTGACTCTAAGGAACCTGCATGAGTCTGAAAACAGCCATATAACTGCATTACTCTGTTCTCTCATACAGAAAACAAATCATGTGGAGTTCAGACATAGATTGAGGTGATGCTGTCCCATCTTTCTTTTTCTTAAAATTTGGTGAACATCATGACAGAGGAAACTATTATTTATTTCTTACTTACATTGGTAACATGTTTGTTTGTCTACATATCATGAAAAGTAGCTTTTTTTGTCTTGCTTATATAAACTACAAAAAATGATGGACAATATCATTGTGAACCATGTCACTGAGATAAGTCAATCATAAGAGATACAGCACCAAAAACACCTTTACTTGAACTACAAAATAACATTATTTTGTAACATTGCTCGAGTAAGAGTGTATATACTGTATGTACTTTTGTAAAGTTTGGTTCAGGCTTGAAATTGGAGGTTCAGGCTCGTTGGAAATGCGTTCTCCTTCAAACAAATTCTGCAAATTCTGAAAAAATGTACCTATACATACGAATCGCTGCGGTTTCAGGCTGAAATGAACACTAGATGCAGTAAAACTCCCACAACTTGTATTCCTTTTCACACAAAAGTATGACTTACAGGTACATTTTTGATTAATAAAGGCTAATTTTTTAGCCTAATTAGTTGAAGAATGAAATGTTATGACTTCAAAACATTTTTAACATCCTTCTTGATTTGCAAACTGATACTTCTGAATGTTGTTGAGAAGTGTTGGGGAAAGTTACATTTACTATTAATGCATTACAATATTGCAATACTCCCTAAAAAAGTAACTAATTACGTTACTTTTAATGGAAAGTAATGCGTTACGTTTTTTTAAAAAGTAACTCAGTTATATCACTATAAATTTAAAAAGTAATGTGTTACTTTACTAGTTAGTTGGAAAAAGTAATAGTATTACTTAACTTGCATTACTTGTAATGCGTTACCTCCAACACTGTTGTCATCACATATACAGCTTTGTAGTGAAAAGCACTGGTTCAAACCCTGTGTAAAACGGTTCGACAAAACACCTCAAATCAGCGTGAGGAAGTTAAAATAGCATGGCTGCAGCAGTGAATATGTTTTCAAAATTATCAGGTAGGTTTAGGTTTGGTGTAGGGGATATTTCCAACATGATAGAGCATTAATCTTTAGTGACACTCAATGGATATTTGAATTCTGAACAACCACAAAATGTAGCTCAAGCAGCATTATAAAAACACTGCAATATGTACCTGTACCAACTTAATATAAATGTGCCACGGTTACGTATTAAAGGTGTGTTTTAGCGCCACTCTCTGGACACTTCACTTTGAAACTGTGGCGAAACGTGCAGTAAGGTACATAATTACAGGGTTGCAGAAATATATGTAGAAGCATGTATTTCAAATGAGCCTGTGTTGGAAATTAAAGAAGCTGTTTTCGCATTTTATTATTTTCGTGTTAAAATGTAAACAACAAAAACTGCTTGTTTAGGGATGTAAATCTTTAAGTGCAAATGCTTTTTTAGCGCCAAAATGCTATAAAAATGCTATACACAAATATTTAGCTACATACCGTAAGCTTGATCTCAAATATCAGGACAATTAATATTTATTATTATTTTATTTTTCAGGTTTTACTTTAAATGTAAAACATCATTTTTTTACACTCAAAACAAATGATATGCAAACAGAAACTTTTTAAGTGTAAACAGAAATGCTTTTATCTGCAGTAATTATGTTCAATCATTGACAGTGTATAGTTAAAAATGCATGTTAAGCATGTATAATCACACTTTTAATGCATCAGCTAAGAATTTGCATATTTGTATAAATGCATTTGCATACTTTCAGCTTGTGTAGCTGAAAGTGTCCCTTCTTAAGAATATGTCGCCTACAACCATGTGGTTCTGTGCTCCTCTGTTGTCTTGCAGTTTCTCAATTTCAGGGGGCAGCACTATTGTGGGTTGATTATCCACCACCATCACTGGTCCGGTATGTGTGGATCTTTCCGTGCCTGTTTCAGATCGATGCAGTTGCAACCTAAGCATTATGGGACGGTTTCATCCAGGCACGTCAGCCATGGCTCTAGCCTGACCGGGACCTTCGATAATGAATCAGTCCTGGTGAAATTCAATCCAAGACGAAGATTAATGTAAGTGGTTGATGCCGGAATGCTTCATTCAAAACGATGCAAGTATGATTGTATGCCTGGAAACAGAATTCAAGAATAGAACAGACAAATTCATCATACGACACCTGAAAAAACAGTGGTGTCCCTCATTCTCTGTACCATTTTCTTTCTCGCTTTCTGTCTGAGAATAATAGATCAGAGCTTGGCACCTGCAGAGTCCTCTGCGGGGTACTGAGGGTCTTCATTTTCATTAAACACAATAGCCCAGGGACAGCATATCCAGCCGGCCTTATCTATAAAGAGAAACATTTTGGCTGGCAAGGTCAGTTCCATTTCTTCTCATTTCCTCTAACAGACAAACAAATAAATAATCTAATGAAACTTCCTTCACAGGTGGGGTGTTTATGGATGGTCCAGTCACAAATAAAAGCGGAGCAGGTTGGGAAGGTGCCTTTTCCTTCATAGTGAATGGTAAATCACATTTAAATTTAATAAATAATATTTTGTGACACTGGTGTTAATTGGATTAGAACTTTTTAATCATGTAGACTCACTAAAGGAAATCTGTATTTGAAAATGCTTGAAAGGATTTTGCAATTTACTTTATTTCTTTTCGGACAGTCTTACTCAGTTGTTATCATTTATTTAAAGCCACTACATGACAGCAGGAACGGCAGCAATGAGAAGAATTTAAAATACCACACTTGTCATATGCAACAGTTCTCACCTGTGGATTCAGTGAAAATACTTTAAAAATACCAGCGTGAAAGTAGAACAGTTATTTTTGTTTCATTCCAGGTGTCTTTACAACTCCTCTAATTCGCTCAGGTGTTCGTATCTCTCTCACGTTCGCCAGATTGGCCCAGCTTGAAGACTAACTCAAGTACAGCTGGATGGGAAGTTTTGAGATCTCTCATATCCGTGCTTCATTTGTTTAGTATTGTCTGGAGAGCTGGTCTAATGCAACTCTAACCCTCAGTATTTTGGCACACGCCGCCATAGAATTTGCTTGGATGGAGGTCATCAGATGAGATGAAACTCTCCAGAAACCCCAGATGAGTGGAGAAACAAAAGCTCAAGGGTTTGTGTGCTAATAAAGGTAACATTTGGAAGATTTCTGAGCAAAGTTTTGAAGCAAATTCAAGAAACAAGTGGATTTAAGTAGGATGGTTTTGAATCTCTAATTGCCTTTGAAAAAGTATCCAATAATGCCTTGAAGGACGCAGTGTTGTAAGTAAAAACTGTTTATTTTCAAGCAATTCTTAACTGATTGGGTTTAAATAAACCTAATATGTGAGGTCAAATGCCATACATGATGCAATAAATGCTTTCTTTGACATTTTACTCTCTATTTTATTATGAAAATCATTTAATTTGATGTTCTTTCTCTGAGATTGTGAATTATACCTCAACAGTAGTTTGAAACCATTGACTTGGACTGCATACAGTATACACCCACTAGCGCTGTTTTTCTGTTTTTAAATGTATGCGTAGTAGCAAAGTGTTTATCCTAAAATTATAGTCATGCCTGGGAAGGAACCGCCACCATCAGCACAAACAATCTAAAGCACAGCAATTACCCATAAACACCTGCTGTGTGGGCCGTTGCGAGGGGGAACCGGCAGTATAGCTGATTTGGTGGATTCTGCATGTGGGTGGGATAGACAGTGTTGACCCTGTTTAGCTAATGAACGACACTGTCTTCCCCGCACAACTCTACTGACTCTGTGCAGCCCAGGAGGCCAGAGTAAAGAACGATTGGTTTTAAATACCGGACTGTAAATGTGGAACTGTTTGTAAGGTCGAGGTATGTCATAAAATATTATGTTTTGCTGTGTAACTGATGATTTTAAAGCTGTTGGAAGTGATTCCTGAGGTACTATTGGCGGCAAACTGAAGTAGTCTCCCACTGTTTGCTCAAACAGATAGTGGTCCAAACTAGTGCAGCTGAATTAGCTAACGAATTTAGCTAACAAGATTTCTGATTAGCTAACAAATACATTTAAAAGGAGTTAGTAAAACATATCTATGATTGTTTTTATTATTTTTTAGCACAGTACTTTTTACACAAGGTTTTGCCAACACAGTCTCACGACCAATTTGTATGTATTTTACAAGGTGGCTAATTTGTGCGAATTCGTACACCACTCAATTTTGTATGATTTGTCTAAACCTCAATGACAGGTAGGTTTAGGGGCAGGGTTAGGTGCAATTCGAAAAATAAATATGATTTGGCAAAATTGTATAAATTTGTACAAGTGAGGTCGTAGAAATTTGCGACTTTGTAAAATGTGTATGAATATCTGGGTTTTGCATGTACATTAGTTTGAATTTAGCACGTTAATATGCATTATGCAGCATTAGCAGTAAGCGAGCTAATATGTACAATGCAGGTTGCATCTGAAAACCCATTTCCTTCCCTGCTGAAAAAAAGTATAAGCTGGTTAGGTCTGTTTTGATACTGGTTTAAGCTGGTCGTTTTGCTGGTTTATGCTGGTCCTCTACCAACACATGAACAGTATAAACCAGCAAAAAACCAGCATTAGCGAGCAAAGAATCAGCATAATGATAAAAGGACCATCTTAAACCAGCATAAACCAGCAAAGGACCAGCATAAACCAGAATCAAAACATACCTAACCAGCATATGCTGTTTTTCTCAGCAGGGTTATGAGGCAATGACTTTGCAGGCAATGTTTTGCATGAAGACACCTCACCAAATTGAATTCGGACATGCTTCTGAGCCAGAGTAATGGTGATCAACAACAAAATAGAACAATTACTAAAATACAAATGTATCGCTAGAAATAACATCAAAGTAATCAGAAATACACATTTACACTAAAAAACCAAATGAAACTTTCAGATGCCATGTTTATTTTTTTGGCTCGACCGCCATGGAATGGAATGCACAGGATTGTGGGATATCAAAGGTGGTGAAGGATGCATCTATGATGTCTTCAAAAACCAATGAGATAAAGGTATCTTATGAGCAGTGTTGGGCAAGCTACTTAGAAAATGTAGTGAGCTAAGCTATCAGTTACTCTACATTGAATTAAGCTTAACTGCACTAAAGCTACTACCCTGAAAAATGTAGCAAGCTAAGCTCCGGCAACATGGTAAAAGCAGTTTAACTACATCTAAGCATTTTTTTTTTAATTGAATCAATTCCTCTCCATCCTCTGCTATCTTTCCAAAAAGTGTTCGCCCAAGCATGTCATGTGTCCGGTGCAAAAGGTGGCGCTAACACCAAAAAGCTCATTGCCAACCGGAGTAAGAAGTCACTGACATTAATGTGGCTGTATTGGCCCCTGTATGGTTGTGGTGTCATACTGATCTAGGATCAGTGATACGTAGCATTTGTATTTCCAATTTGTGCTTAATCGTCAGAAATGCTTGGGAAAATGTAACGTTAGCTTTTGTGGACGCTACCGCACTATACTTGATCAATAAAAGAGCTTCGCTACTGAAAAGCTATTTGATTCGTAAAACAGCGACGCTACCAACATGCTACTGAAAAATGTAATTAAACTAGTAGTGTCTTATAGCGACGCTACTGCCCATCACTGCTAATGAGACAGGAAGTGAGACTTTCTACTTTGGAACGTGTTCTCTGAAGGCAGCATTTTCAGTTTTTGGATGCCTCAGTGCACATTAGTGCAATTGCTAACAAGCTAATACAACTGATACACATTTGTAACCTCTTAACATTTAAAAAGACAAACATTTGCTGTAATGAAGCTAACATCATAAATGTGAACAGAGTTGTAAAATGCTACATTTGTTGAACACATCCAATAATAACCAAAGCTTTTAGAAATTTACAAGCTTAAAAACTGACATATTTTTAGAGTTGTAATAGCAGTGCAAAGAAAAAGCTTGTTAGCACTTGCAAGTTGCCAAACCTCAAGTGAGGCTTTTCTGGAATGATATCTCTCTCTTTGCTATCATAATAAGAAAAATATCGCACCGCTACAAGGTTTAATTCTTGTAGGGACGTGTGGCATTTTCTTGTGAGCTTCTCAATACCCAGACAGTAACTGAGAGAGCCATGGGCCCTTGTCATATTCCTTGACAGGTCGCATAATGGGCCTATTGACAAACTGCCTGAGCTTCCCCTGGGCGGACGACACATGAGTGGTGGTGAGTCTGAAACTCTTTTAGGAAAAGAAGTGTCTGATAAACAGTGCTTCGACCTATTGAAGTCCAACATAGACATAAATGCCATGGTGACAGCTGCAGAGACGGGGAGAATAAAAAAACCCTCTTTCAATTTAACAAGTGAGGAAATTAAAAAGAAGTAGAGTGTGAACGTATTAGAGGAAGCTGGAATAAACAACCGTACCTTCCCCGCCCCATTTTGACAGACCGCTAGATCGCCAGAGGAAAGTAACTCTGACACCTGTAGTCTTGTGTGGAATGGTAATATGGACCAGCGGGCATTGCAAAGAATAGAATGACATGAATAGCATGCAGAAAAATTCATATTGAAATTCTGACTCAAAAACGGCACAGTTTGAGACACATGAGGCATATTGAGATCCCTTCAAACACTAGTTCAGATTATTGAGAGTTTGTTATTAGGAGAAAAATGAATTATGCAAATTGTATCTCACTTATGTCTGAATGCTAACAATTGATATATGCCACTATTATAGGTAATAAAAAGGTTCATATTTAAAATTTTGGGAGTCCCCAACAACAGGTTGACATGCATGCAAGGCCCAAAACCACTTTCATTGTCTGATAATATTCATTTTAGTGTTGTCACGGTACCAAAATATCAGTATTCGGTATCGATACCAGTGAAAATGCACAGTTCTCGGTACCAATTTCGGTACCAAACCAAGACACAAAAACACTTTTATATAAGAGGACTTTTATTTAATCAAACAGCGCAAACTATATTTCATAGCCTAGAACTGCT
>JAUMHI010000068.1:3569810-3590905 GCA_032359435.1 Enteromius unitaeniatus | reverse complement strand
AAACACTGCGCACATGGTCGACCACTATATCAGTGTGCCGACTGTATCAAAGTAGGTCTTTGCTCTTTGAAAAGAGGACGGTGTCGTTCTCCGTCCAAATGACCTCTGGGATTAATGCTCTAATCCCTGTTCTCTGGATTCCTATAATCCAGTCTCAAACACATGCCATTGTGCCCTATGACCTACCGACAGATTACCTCCGCATTTGTGAAATGCATTAAGCTTAATGTGTGTATATTCAGTGTATGTATCTTGAGCTTTCTCAGTTACGTGAGGTTCATAAAACAGTCGCATTATGATGTCTTCAACTTTGTTTTTCTGCATAGTATATCATGATGAATCACCGAGCACTCGTCTTTGTGTTTTAGACGATACAGAGAATAATTACCTCACTTATCCAACTTTAATTCTTCGATCTCAAAGGAACTGCATCGCATTAGCATTCTGGAGAAAAACGGATGGTTTAGCGACGCTAATCTCTGAGAGTTTGCAGACAACATTTTTCAGGTAGAAAGCCTTGGGTTTGTTACTACTTTTTTGTTTTGTAGATAAACTGTATTTTCACAGTTTTTATAGTCGCGTGGTTTTCAGACAGCAGTTTATTTAGTTACTAGAAACCTGTCCTTGAAAGGACAAAGAGTGAAAGGAGAGCAAATGGAAGCCTTTACTGAAGCCTCAGATTGGAAACGACCGCTAAACTCACCGAAAACATTTTCACATCCAGTCCGATCTCATGATGTCTCAAATGTAGTAAAAGAAACAGAAAGCATATGGAGCTGTAATCATAACTGTGTGTGAAATCGATGGTGCTCGCTGTATTACCACTTGTGGTCAAAAATGTGAGATTCCAAAATTGAATGGAAGAAGGTCTAAACATTCTTTCTTTTAGAACGCGGTGTCATAAGCGAGAAGTGAGTTCTGTTTAAATAGAAAAACAATGGGAAAATAGTGCAGTGGATAGAAAAACAAAAAGCACATTGTGTGTGTGAACAGCCCCTTAAAGTAGAACAACTATCAACTATGTGTCTGTGTGTCTCTTAAGTAATTTTAGGAGAAACACCAGACCAGTAGGTTATTCAGCATATTTGTACTAGATATTTAGGATTAGATGCATATTTTTAAACTAATATGTAGACAAATGCAAGAATATTAAAAACAGACGTTCAAATGTGAAATGTAGTGGGTTTTTTATGTCTCCAAAAGTGTCAATTGCAACTCAAGCCCTGCTTTAAACACCCGATTTTGTGCTATTCTGTAATGTTTTGTATTTTTAATGTACGCCTTGATTTTAATGTAGGCCATTTTCACTTGATGTGCAAGGTTCGTTTCATGTCATTTTACCTGTAAACAAGTCCATTATGTGCTTGACACTGCTAATATTTGCTATTCCATTAATTTATAATCATAAACACTAATAACTAACTAATATAAGATAATATAAGAGTGTTATTTGAGATTTGAGAAATATAAGCGACAAATCAGACGTTACAGATGTTTACACCTGGTGATGTGCTTCAACAGGGTCGTGTGTAAAACTGGAGCGAGTCAGTGAGTGTCTCTCTCTCTTCCTCTCTCTCTCTCTCTCTCCCTCAAAACTCAGCTGCTTTCCACAGATCGTATCATTCGGCTCAGAGCGCACAACCTCTCCGCGCTGTGTCTGCTTGTGTCAAAACGCACAAAGTCTCATTCTGACCTCAGCGTCTTCAGCTGGACCTGTACAGTTCGGAATACGAGGCAGATCTGAAGACATCCAGGCAAAAACTTACTGCACGTATAGAGAGTCTCGTGGGAAGAGCCTTACGTATGTCTTTAAGAGAAACTATGGGGGGAGTGTCTCGTACGATTCAGCACTGGACAGACTAGACGGAGCCGAACCGGAACCGAACTGGCTTTTTGGAGCTATTTTACGCTGGCTGGGAATATAGTGCAACTTGGATAAGCGTTGTTGTGCGTTTGGAGAGGTGACGACGGTGGTGCTGATGGACGCGCTGAGTTTCCACGCGTTTGCGCTCCTGTGCGCTTTACGCACCACACTGGCAGCAAACAACTGTGAGTAGCCTATTTACATACATTATTTACATTAGAATATATTTTAAAATGTAAAATGACATAAATGATACTTTACAATTGTAAATGGAATTGACAATTACATTTAACAATTTATATGAATGCTGTTTTTACACTTTTATTTACGTGTTCAACTTTTAAGAATTGTAAAATGCCAGTAATGTATGTTTATATATGTATGCATTATATGCATATTTTACTTGATATATATTATGTGTTTTTCGGATCATTTCGGATATGTGCGTGCAGTTGCAGTAATATATGTAGGATTTAAAACAATTCAACTTTAGAGCATAAAAAAGCAATGGTAATCCAGTCTTTGTCAGCATATTTTCCTTGTCCTTTTTATGTTTTAGGATTATACTTAAGTGTCAAGGTGCAGGCACAAAACTCACTCTTCTGATTTGGAAGCTCTGTACAGCTGTCAGAGGGATGATAGTAGGCTACACATGCATTATTTTTTAATGCTATTGTACAATATAAATTTGTTATCCATGCATCTCTGCAGGCAGTGCGTTTAATTGCATATGTAAGATGCTGCCACTGAATTAATGAAAAGAGAAAAACTGCAAGTCTAAACAAGGCTTTGTTTGCTCGTTTGTCTTTTGTTTTACTCCCTAAAGTCCTGGAAGCAATTGCATGACGCATGCTAATTTAAAGACTTAGGAGCTATGAATAAGTTATTCAATAGATCGATTTCTATATTGATCAGTAAAATCTAAAGAGAGACTTCTGTAGTCCAGAGATTTCTGAACGCTAGGCGGCGCTGTTTCCTCGTATAGATCAGCTCGTAATGCCATTGACATCTAAATGAGTCAGCGCCGTATTCAAGGGCCTTACACAAACCATCAGTGGCACTTATAAAGATTTATGTAATTCGTAGGAGGACGTTACTTGAAAGAAGTTTTGCAGTAGGACTAAATGGCCTGGGAATAATCATAATTTTGCTCATTTGTGGTACGGCACCACAAGATATTTAAGATCCACGTTCGCCTTTTGGTTGATTCATACACCGTGGATTGATTTTAAATGGACATCTGGCAACCAACCATCTAAAGGGATACAAATAGAGCAGGTGGACCACACTTGGCAAAACTAATTTCCAACATATATCTGTTGAATTGAGATTTACATTACTCTCTGAGGAAGATTTGTTGCCTCAGACTCTGGTTAGCCATTTGGGGTTGTCAAAAAGAATATCCCTTATGGTTTATTTGCATATGTGTCTAAACATAACATCCATGAAAAACTTGGCAGGTTGGAATCCAGGCCATGTTTGTGGATAGCGATTGGTGCCTTGACAGTTAATTTAATGTTATTAATGTAACATTATTAATTATATGTAAGGATTTTTTTTTATTATTGTTTTAATTCCCTAAAAAATAGATTTAATTTGACGATGTTTTATACTTACTATATATTAAATCAATACTTTATAGAAGATGGATGAACTTTATTTTATTTAACTTAGTATAACTTTTTAGTATCCGTTTAATTTAACTAGATGTATCATAGACTATTTAATACTATGTATTTAATGTGTTTTAATTCCACAAGCTTATGCAAAATCATTGTGCGTGCATGTTCAATGCAAAGCTTAAAATTAGCCAATCAAATGGCTGTTCGTTTTTTTAATATCAGTTTTGATTGGCCCGTCACGTCCGTAACCTCAAAAGCACCTCATCCTTGACTGGAAATGGCTTCATGTCTGTGGCATAATTAGTAGCGCCTTTCTGGCCAAATAAATATTAGTGTTAGATAATAATTATAGATTAGAGATATAACAGAAGGCTGCAGGACGTTGCAGGCACGAAACCATCTGTGGTTAAGCGCGAGCAGTTTGCTGATATTAATAACCGCACTAACCGCGCCGTTCTCATAACCCATTAGGTTGCACAAATTATAATTAACAAACTCTTCATACAACAGATTGCAAATAGATAGAAGTGAGTCTCGTAATGAAATGCGGAACTGGAGCAGGGCCTAGAAGCCGGCACTGAAAATAACAACGCCTCCATATACTTTATTTAGTGTTGTTTGTGAATGATTTGGAGATAGGTATTCTTGGGAGGTGAAAACATTGTAGTCTATTAAATATAATGAGGGGAAAGTGTCTTTGAGAGCGTCTGTAGTTGGTGGCCTAGATTTTCCCTCCGCTTTGATCGAACATGCCTGACAGCATTCAGACGAAAAAGTCAATTACTGCTTTTAATTACCTGATCTGGAAGGTCCAGACCAGAAAAATCAGCGGGGACCTTATTCTGCTCTTAAATCGTGAAAGTAAAGAGGTTGTAGAGACTTGGTTGATGTTCCCAGACCCAGATGGTGTGTTTGCCAACAACTGGCAACCAACCGAAATCAAATATTTATTATTATATATTATATATATTATTGTTTAATCCGTCAAACCAAATCTTTTTTTCCAAAATGATAATGCATAAAAATAAGGTGCACCATGATGCCATAGTTGAAACTTTTTTGTTTAAATGGTTCCATACAGAACCTTTAACATCTGAAGAACCTTTCTGTTTCACAAAAGGCTTTTTGAGGTGAAAGAAGGTTCTTCAGATTATAAAAAAAAGTAAGAAAAATATTATAACCTTTGACTGAATGGTTCTTTGTGGAACTATACATGGTTCTTCTATTTCATCACTTTAAAGAACCTTTTATTATTAAGAGTTTTTATATTTACTCTTGTTTGACTCTGTGAACCCAATCGGTCTTAGAAGACTTTGTGCAAAATACTTATGCTTTAACGAAAAACAAAAACAAAAAAAACTTTGTGGACAGGCCATTTGTACACTTTTTTTAACCCTGCGAACCCCAAGCTACCCTTCATGAATTTGTGCATCATATCATATTGAGTTTTTGATTCACAGTTTTTAAAAACCTTCAGCCAAAAAAACTGACATTTATCTATTTAATAACCTCATCTATAAAGTCCAGACTCCGAAGAGAGAGAGAGAGAGAAAACTTACTCTGTTCTTAAATTGTTAAAAGATTTCAGATTGTAGATTAAGGATCATAATATAAAGGTCATAGAGCCATGGTTTATGCTTCAAGACTCAACATTTATGTTTTTGGATGAAAAAAAAGTTGCATATTAAGTATTTTTAGTTTAGTTTAACCCTTGTTAAACACTTTCAGTTCTTAAAGAATTTGTGTAAATTTTTGATTTGCAATATGTGACAGTTCACAGCCAAAACAGTTATATTCTCAGGATCCTGATGTTACAGTAGGCTCATCAAAGTGGCAACCGAAATCCAATAGTAATGTTTTAGATGGGAAAAAAAAAACATTGTTAATACACTTAAAAAAAACAACAACTTTTGTTTAAGTGTGTTAAGTTTTCAGTGTGATGATTTTGCGAAAGAATCATGTTGAGTTTGATTTGAGTTGATTTGCAGAATTTAATAGCGCTAGTTCAAGACATAACCAAATTTTACTTTCATATTACTTTTCAAGTGGTGACGGAAAACAAATATTGACATTTTGGATGAAAAACGTTTTGCATACACTTTCTTTTTTGTTTGCATTTATTGAGGTTTTGATTTACAATATTTGGCATCAATAACAAAACGTAAAGCTTTTGTCCTTTTTTGATGCGTTTGAAAATTATGCATGTTTGTCGCAATTTATTCTTTACATCTTTTTTTGGTTAGCGACCCATCAGTTGCGAACCGCTTTGATGTAAAAAATGAAGTGATACTGTTTGTTCTGTTTACATACATGGTTCAAACTATGAAAAAGAACAAAAACTATCTGGTTCACGGACAGTTAGGGCATTGTCTGGCCTTGTAACTCTCAAACGTCTCTCTCTCCTTGTTCAGGAAACGAAAAGCGCCATGCTTGCACTATACAGTAGATCATTGTCTAACTCAATAATTGCCTCTATCTTGTCAGCACATGTGTCAGCTGTAATTTCGGCAACAAACAAGAGGCGGATCCATAGTCGTTGTAAATGCCTGACCTTAGAAGCTAAAGACAACAACCCCCCCCATCACCTTCCTACAAACTCCCGTCCTGCTTGTAAATGCCCTTTAGTCTGCGTACCTCTGATTTTCAATGCCGAAGAGTGTTTATCACGACAGCGCCATTGGGTATTTTAAGACATTTTATAAATGCCAAAAAATCTATTCTGAAAGATGCGTGGGATGAAAGGAAAATGAGAGAAAGATGAAGAAAAAAGGCAAAGATTCTTACTCTCTCTGAAAGATACGAGGAACATCTTGGTTTTAATAAGCAGCAAATTCCATAGGAAATTCTGAACCAGTAATCAAAACATAAGTAATCAAGTCGGAATTCCTCGTAAGGGGCCCCTGCTGGTTTGTTGCTGTTGGTACTTCTGAAATAACAAGATATGAAGTATATAAACGAGTACTGTTCTCAGCTGCTTAGAAATATAAGCTGCTGTATTTATTGTTCAATTTCATCATATCAATTCATCAAATCTTCAGAAGTAGCTAACAAATCCATTTGTGAATGTTGTTTTGCAGAAGTTGCGATATCGCAAAGACTTTGTACTTAAATTAACTAAAAATGTGAAGTAGCAAACAAATAATTTGTACAAATTCGTACAACCTCACATTTGTACAATTTGTCTAAACCTCAGGGTAGGTTTAGGGGCGGGGTTAGGTGTAGGTCATTCATACAAACGTATACGAATTGGCTACTCGTACAATGCGCACGATTTACCAAAAATCTTATGTATTCGTACGAGCGAGGTTGTAGGAATTTGTATGAATTAGCCACCTTGTAAAATATGTATGAATTGCTGTGAGACTGGGCTGGTTTTCTTCATAATTTTTTGTAAAGACAAACAATTTCAAACTAACTTCTTCCATGCTAATCTATTAATATGGTATATTTGTCACTTCATTTTTTCTTTACAGGTATACTTAATTTTCCTGATTAGCTTAATTCAGCATATTACTTGCAATTATATTTCAAATATTCTAATGGGTGCACAAATGAAAAATGAACTGCAGTCACTTTGCATGTCAAGTGGGCGGCTCTTAAACATAATAAGTTGCAGGAAGGACAAAACTTCATGCCACTAGTAAAACACTTTTTATTGTTGACTCTCGGAATATACATGAACTCAAAAACCTTTTTAATGAGTAGACAGACATACAATATACAAACTTCGAAAACTGGCATGCAAAGAAAATCTCCCAAGTTCATCAAAGATTTTTAACATATTCTCGTGAAACGCACACCTCAGCTAGGACCCTCCAGCCGTCACCCCTCAGAGAACCGTGATTCGATGATTGACGGATCTAATACATCAAAGTAAAAGCTGGCGATGATAAACCTGAACCCAGCTGACTTCAGTAACTTAAAAACAGACTCCTTTAATGTATCTTCCCTTAATGAGATGCTGTTCAGTCTGTGTTAGTGGGCGTTTAGTCTGCCAAACATATGCTCCAAAGCACAAGAAACTCTTAACAAGCCGCTAATGGCGTTTCACGAATATCCCAGAAAGTTCTGCCGGCATCCCACACTCATCGTGAAACAGCACCGGAAATGTTCCCCGCTCTGATCAGTGGAAGGAAAGGTTGAATAAACACATCTCCATAGCTTTGATGGTGTCTCAGTTGTGTGGTGCTGTTTATTTAAGTCAATGACCATTCGGAGGTCTTGATAAGTTTGTTTTACCAAGACCTCTGTGTTAACCAAAGGGGAAAAAACAGCAACAATGTAAATCACTGAGCTATATCTGGCCACATACCTACTAAGCAGCTTCGGTCGTTGCAATATTAATGCTTAAAGCATACTATTTCATACTTTCAGATTCTTGTGTAAACTACTGTACAGTCCATGAAATTCATCTAATGTCAAGGGCATTTAAGTTGAGTTGCTTCAGAACATTCCAGTTTTAAAATAAAAACAAATGAATAAAAAATAAAATATAATACAAATACTATAATGCGATTTGTTTTTTATTTTATATTGAAATCATTAGATTAAATTAATAGATTCATATCTATTTATAGCAGCAGTAGTAGTATTTAACAAATTTGTATAAAACATATTGTAAATTTTACAGTATATTGTTAAATGTATATATTTTTTGTTTTTTATTGGAACTATTATTATTAAAAAGAATACAATTACTATAAATACACTAGATTTTTAATTATTATGTTAAATTAGAAATATATAACATTAATTGTGTGTATAGATTAATATAGATTGATTTACTTTTATGTGTGTAAATATGTGTATAGATTATTTTTGTGTTTTTATGTGTGTATAGAATAATTTATTTTTATTATTGATGTTTAATATATATTTTATGTATAATTTTATTTATGGTTCATTTTATTATAATTATTATTATTAATTATGTATGGCAATAATTATGTAGATTTGCATGTACAATTATAATTAATTTGTATTTTTATTTATATTTAATTGCAAATCATCAGTCATCTTTTATTTTCATTTAATATTTTATCACTTGTATTACACTTTTTGAAAATTAAATATATACATTTACATTCACCATATTTCAAAACTCCAAAATGTCTAGTTATTGCTATTTTAACAGAGTGTGGTGCTCTGCAAGAACTTGAAATGAGTGTGGAAGCAATTTGGATAATTCCCACAGTGCAGATCATCTACCTATCCGACACACTGCAGGATGGTGTAATAGAGGACAGAGAGAGATTATATCTTCATATCTGTGTTTTACTAGTTACTATCATGGGGCTGCCGCTGTGTTTTTGCAGTTGAGACTTCAGATCATTGTTACTGAGCTCTATGTAAAGAAGAATAGTTCAAGTTAAAGGTTGTTTCTACCTAAACACACAAACAAAGAGCTATTTAGCTGAATGTCCAGGCTGCTCTTCCACCATAAATGAGTGTGAAGCATAAAAGCGCATGTTATAGGTTTGTAAGAGATAAACACTGAATGTAAATTGTTATTCAAAGAAAGTATTTCTTCTTCTTCTTCACCAAAGTGTCAATCGATACATGTACATGTTCTCAGCATGAACTGCATTCAAACATCTCTGAAGCGACTCCAAATCAATCAAGATCTGATTGAGTTTCTCAGCATAAACTCTTAGAAGCAGTGTATGTGTGATGAATGAAGGAGTCCTTTGTGCTTTAAGATTGCTTTACAATAAGAAAATTGTATTAAACGGAGCAATTCTGTCATTACTTACTTCGAAAAGGCATATAGACTCGCATACGAGTTTGGAACAACATCAAGGTATCTAAATAATCACAGAATTTGGTTTTGTTCCTTTAAACAGAACAAAAATGTCAAACAGTGTGGCTGAATTGGTTTTTCTGTTTACTTCTCGCAATATTCCATTCATATTCCATGATGTAATAGCTTCATCTTGCTATCGAATCCTCTGCTAAGTAGGTGACCGTAAATTACGGGGCTTTGTTAGGCTCTTCTCGTTGTGTTCTACCTGCTGAGGGGAACGTCGAGTGTCACAATGGAAGTGAAGAGTCTCTCTGTGTCGCTGTCAGGTTTAAATAATAGCCTCTCTTTCATTTTCCTCTATTACATCAGCCCTCGCTGCCATGGGCAACCGCTAGTAAAATCAGGTCAGCACTAAATGCCAAGCTTGAAGAGGGGAGCAGAAACGTGGCCCGAGTCATTTTAATTACCCAAAATGCTGTGAGATAGGGCGCAGGGGTCTGAGGTACTACTGTAAATGGGACATGTCTAAATTTGAAGTGCTTTTGTGAAACAAAAGCAGCATGTTACATGGTTTTCTGAAAAGTTTTTAGCATTTTATTTCATTATTATATATAATCGCACTATAAAACAATAAATAATATTTTAGTTAATTACAAATATACAGTATTGTATGCATAATATGCATAATATATAATTTAGTATTTTTAAATAGCTGTTACGTGGGTGCAGGTGGATGAAGGAGATCGCAGGAGTCAAACAATAGTTTTTTAATAACAATAATCATAGAAGATCACTAGAGGAGATGAGGAGAGTCACAAAGAACACGTAACATTAAAACATTGATCGACAAACTGAGAACTCAAAAGACAAGGTGTAAATGCAAATGGGACTAATGACAAAATGGAGGACAGCTGGGGAAACACAGGTGGGAGCAAATAAACTAATAATCACATGAAACAGGAAAGACCAAATAAGGATAAGCACATGGACATCAAAATATAAAAAAATGAAAACATAAAATGGTATTATTATTATTATGTATCATTATTTTAAATAATTAAATTGCTGCTAATACTAATTGGATTTGTACATATTTTTATTACAAATACATTTTATTAATTGTTAATTATACATTATATATATATATATATATATATACACACACACACATTATGTAAAATAAATACTTCTCTATTATAATTTTTAAAATACTACTCATAGTGCTAACGTATTTAGACATATTTTATAATAATACTTTATTATCATTATTTATTATCATTATTTTTATGCAGCAAGGAAGAATCCTCTTGCTGTTTAATCTACACAGATGTTGGTCTTAGTTTCATCTTCACATGTAAGATTAAACCCCTCTCACGAGGCTCAGGAATGATCCACAATTCTTAAACTGCTTAAACGTGTTGAGAATGATCATTTATTATCACATAGCATAAAGCGGATTATTAGAATGATCATTCAGAGCCTAGTTTTCAGTGGATAGAGTTTTAAGTTGGCTATATTGGTGCTTTGGAGATTGAAAAAGTCTGGAAGGTAGGTTCCTCAGATCAGTATCTTTCTTTTTTTTTTTTTCCTAAAGCGTGTAATCTCTGCATTACAGTCATCAAATGTGTTGGCTTTGAATTAACGAATAGAAGTCATGTGATAGCACCATGGAATTGTTTTACAGTTGATTTGTCTGTATACATAAACCATTTTAATTAACTAAAAAAAAAAAAAAAAAAAAAAAAAATATATATATATATATATATATATAATTAAGTTCATGTAGTTACATGGTTTTGCAATTACAAAAAATACACACTTGACTTGTTTGTTTATTTAACAGAAATATATGGCCAATTAAAAAAAAAAATGATTCAAAATGAGTAGGGAGCTTGATTAAATAGATTTGTTGTTTTTGTTTTGTAACTGTTATTAATTTTAATTTAAGAGTATGAATAACTTTTGTTGTCATTTAGTTAATTTACGGCTTGAATATGTAGCTAGATTATTATATTTTGTTTATTTAATAATGTTTTTTTGTGTAATTTAATTGAATTAATTTGCTGTCTTAACATAAACAAAAAGTCTCATAACAGTTACGCATTTCGCTACTTTTAAATGTTGAAGACTGTTGGCCTACTAACTAGTGCCTGAATACAAGTTTTGGTATTCGGAAAAGAAAGCTTTAATCCACAGAGGACGGATTGTGTTCTGTGTACAAAGAGATCTGGGACACTTCGGGACCGTGCAAACTCTCCAACAGGATTTAAATGAGTGTTTCACACTTTCTACAGGATGTAGGTGTCCATTCACAGATGTCTAGGCGTTCGGCATTTTCAGCTTCCATCTAACCACCCCATCCCCCTTTCCTTCTTTATGCCTCCATTGGAAAAGTTTGCTGGAAGCACCGGACTCAATTCAATGTGGGAAAAGCTTCTTTAAAACTGCATTAGAAATCACATGTTCTGTCACAGCGCAGATGCACTGGGACATCCAGGGACTCCATTAAAGGTGCGGACTCTTAAAAGCGCAGCTGGGGTCAGGAAAAATGGACTGTCGTTCTGGGTTTGCGCCGGTCTGCTTTTACGTCTAATAAAGCGTAAGAATACCACACGGGAGGAGGCAAAAAACCTCTTGGATTCTTGCTGCCTCTAATAGCCTCATACATGTTCTTCCAAACCGCATTTGCTTGAAAGCTTTGAGTCTTAAACAGTCCAAGGAGTTGCGAACAGTAGGCGATTGAGTTAGTAATGTGAAATGGATGTTTTATATGATTCTGAGAGCTTGCTTTTGTAAATGTTTGTATATAACAACCGACTCTTTGTTACCATGCTTACATTTTATGCCTTTCAACTGTCTAGCAAGCAAAACGGCGAATTAGGCGACCTATCCTCAAGCTAATACCAGTGCTGCTGAGTTGTTTTCCTCCCATAAACATTAATTTCGCAGCATGCATATGTCAGTAGATCTGGCAGTGCTGACTAGGAGAATTTCCAAGGTAAACATAAAAATTTAATCTCCCCCACCCTTCCAACCCTTCTTCGTATTCATGCAGAGCATCCGTCTGATCCCGGTAGAAACAATTACGTGTAGTGTGTTTGTCAGATGGAGGAAAAACAATGTTTTTTTGTTAACATCCTTTGGCTTTCACTCTTGTCGTGAATTGTTGTTAATAAAAAAAGCCAGCACTGTTCTTGATTCGTTAAACAATTTTATTAATTACATGCATACATGAGTACACTTCATTTCCACTAATTAATAAGCTAAGCTGAGATTAATATTAGCATGATTAACCAATTATGTATGCAGCAATCAGGTCATTGTATTTGATTAGAATAAATGATTATTCTGATGATTGGCAGAGGTTCACATGTGACAGAATCAAAATAGACAGTTAAAAAAAAATCTTGTAGATTTTGTTTCCTTGATTAACTGTTGGTAGACCAGTAGCAAAGGTTAAATAAATTCTGAATAGTTTCTTCTTAGCATAAGCTAGATAACATAGAGAGCAAAATACCTCAAGATCTCAACAATATCTCAAACTATAGTTAGATTTGTCAAACCCATGAATGGTTTAAGCAACCAAAATCAGAGATCTCAATATGAACTTGAGCTTTTCTTGTCATAAACTACTGGTCTCGAAACTCAATTCCTGGAGGGCCACAGCTCTGCACAATTTAGCTCCACCACTAATCAAACACACCTGATTCAGCTAATTAAGCTCTTCAGAGGCCTGTTCCATAAAACAAGTTTACCAAATAAGCCAGGCTTATTTCAGTTAGTCTGACTTATTTTGTAACAAACCTACTGACAATAAGCCTGACTAACCAAAATAAGCCTGACTTGTACTCTTGGTAATCTTGGTTTATGGAACAGCCCCAGGATTACTGGAAACTTCCAAAGAGGTGTGATTTGGAGCTGGTTGGAGCTAAACTCTGCAAAGCTGTGGCCCTCCAGGAATTGAGTTTGAGGCCACTGTCTTGAAGTTTGATGAGATCCACAAGATTAATGGATCCACATCATTCTCTGAAAGTCTCTCCAGGTATCCATAAATTTCATTTATCAACCGCAGTGGTTTTTAACCTCTTCAGTCAAATAAAGACCTAAGGGTCAAAACATTCCAGTCGCCAAATAACATTTGTTAATACCTACAGAGTTAGGGCGCTTCTGAGTTTGCATAAGTGAATACTGTGGATCGATTAGCTTCAAATGGCACTGTGCATTGCAAAGATATAAAAACAAGCAAGGGTCAGCGAAAGTGATACCAAAAGTTACACTGGTAATAAATAGATTTGTAGTTTTGTTAGAGGGGTGAATCAGTTGTTGCAAGGTTGTAGAAGGAAAATCTTTTGAAAAATTACAAACTGCCCTCCCACTGAACATTTAAAAGTTTGCTTCAACGTTTACCAGAGTAGTATACCATAGTGTTTTCCGAAATCCTGCTTGACTTCAAAAGAGTTGTACACATTCCTGTCCATCAAATGCTCCATCAGAGCTTTTTACCCCGTGTGCAAGCACCCACACATCTCAAGAAATGGAGCTGCTGGTTTATGGTCACGCTGTATCGTTTCCCATCTCTTGTACCGTCAAAGCACAAGGTGCTTGGCAGCCACTAGGTCATTTTCACTTCCCTTCCGCTCAAGGAAAATCTTATCTGGTCCCTTTCCGCTGTTGGATGCAATGCTGGCGAATCCCCTCCACGCGACCGTCACCGCAAGAAGAAGCGGAAGCCCCTGTCAGTCATTCCCATCATTCATATTTATGAGTTTCAGAAACATCACTTGCTCAATTTGCCCACTTTACACGCTTGCAGAGGGAAAGATAGAGAGATAGTCAGTGAGAGAGACTTCCTGTTGAAAAATGCATTATGAGGCGGGCTTTTAAATGGCTTTGTGTGGAGGAAACCTACTTCGGAGGTTGCCTGTTTATTAGGGATTTTTCCCAAACTACATATACCATTGAGACAGCAGAGGATGTTTCATTTTGTGTCAGGTATCTCCGTCTCTTAAAGTCGATGTTAGAGAGAAAATGAGGCTAGCTACCAGTCTCTATCCTTCCTATGACCTTACCCAGATACTCACCATTTCATGTTTTTCCGTCTCTTTATCACTGCCTTTCTCCCTCTCATCTCCCCATCTCACCTTTTGCATGGTCTGGAATACATTTGCAATTCTGTGAGTGAAGCTATTTGATGTCAGGCTCATTCAGAAAGCATTTGAAAGGTTAATTAGCTGAGAAATCGGTGCGGCTTTCTCAAACATTGAAATGAGAGCTGTTGTCAGATTTCTTGCTCTCTCTTCTTTCTGCTTGCTCTTTCTCGTCATTATCTTGCTCCACACGTTAACCTGAGGAGTGGATGCTGAACTTCCCTCTTTTTTGCTGGATGAATGAAGTTTGCCCAGTGTGTATCGCTGGCTGCTTTCTTTTGGTCTATTAACTGGTCTCTTCAGCTAAGGTTGAGGGTGTTACCAATTACAATTACTAGATTTGAAATATTTACAAGCCACCTTATGCTTGGTGAAGGGGAAAATAGGAAAAATACAAAGGAGAGGACTTGATCAATTATTCATTGGGAGCTGTTTGGTTTATGAAATGTGGGCGTTTTAAAACAGAATAAACCAGTCATTCACAAACACTGAATGTCAACTCTGATTGGTTATTCTATTTCCTGCTGTTCTAGATCACTGCAACGGGCCACTGGTTTCAGCTCTTCCTCCCACATCGTTCCAGAGCTCTTCATCTTCCTCCGACAGTCAGTTGCCATATTTTGCCAAGCTCAACAGAAGAGATGGTGAGTAATCCCAGTGTGATTCTAATCCCAGAAGTGATTCTATTATATTCCTATAAAAATCATTGGCAGAATTGTACAGTGATGCTAATACTGTAGTAATCTTCATATAAACTATGGCGCTGAATGATTATTTTGTTTATGTACCATGGTATTTAAATGGTTCCTAAAGCTATTTCTATTTTCCTGTCCAAAAACAAGGTAAGGCCATTAAAATACATTTTACAGCATTGGTCTAGCTCATGCTGATGTCCATTCCAGTGCATTTAAACATACATTTTTGTCTTTGATATGGCACAGCAAGAATAAATACCCTACAACTTGTGATAGAGTTTTAGCCGTCCTTACTCAGCCTTTTAGAGTGGATTTGATTGAAATTTAGTTGACCTAAAGGTCAAAAGCAGACAAAATAGTGAATTACTGCCTGACAATGTCAGGGACACCCATGTGAAACCGACCTGCTGGTTGTGTTAGTGGAGCAGCTCCTTGTGCTATAACTAGCACTGGGTTTGCTGTCTATTTGCTCAGCCTTTTAAATAGATACAGTGCATTGTAAATTCATTCACGGGCAAATGTCTTCAATAGATTTTAAACAGTTTGTTTTATTGAAATACTTCTTTACGAGTTCAATTCAAACAAACCAATTCAAATATATGAATTCATCACTCTATAGTGTTCATGAAAGTCATTGTGCATGATTATACTTTTTTGCGTCAATATTTAGTTAAAAGTGCGGTCACAATTACAATTATTCAGTGAATTTTCATGGACAAAATCCACACTTTTTAATCAGATTCTATGCGATCCGAAATTTCGCACAATACCGAAAGATTTCCTTGCAGATTTCACAACACGTTCAAGTTGGTCCCATTAAGCAACACAAGTTACTTGGTCTGAAAGTGACCTTTGTGTGAGCATTTTGGTCGAATTTTACATTTAGCTAATGTGACCACAATTTCAAATTAAAATTAGCTTATAGCCTGGCAAACTCACACAAATTAAGTTTATTTTTATTTATTTATTTTATTTTTTTGCATGTACTTGAGCTCATGCTGCATTCATATGCTGTCAGAATAATCATAAATATGAGCTTCCTAGTCTAATATTGGACATAATCAACAGAGATGACTTAAATGGTCAATTTCCGACCAGGAAACTCTATTTCCAATAGCACTTGAAAGCAGCATTAGTTACAATATACCTCTTCTTGTCTTGTTTTAGGAGGTGGTGGCTGGGCTCCAGATCGAACAGACAGGCTAAGGTGGCTGCAGGTGGATCTGCGAGAACGGGTCGAGGTCACAGCTGTGGCGACCCAGGGTCGTTTTGGAAGCCCTGATTGGGTTACGAGTTACATGTTGCTGTACAGTGACACTGGAAGAGCCTGGAAGCAGTTCAGACAAGAGGACAACATAGGGGTGAGTTATCCAAGTACTCATGAATAAACCAGCCTTTTATTATATTTATAAAGCATTAGTACTTTAGCCAGGGCAATAAGTACTGTAAAAGCTTTCTGGATAATGTGGATCAGGGGGGCTTTTACGACTGGAATAAAATGCATGCACACCCATAATCATTAAGCGTCTGTGTTTTTAACAAAGTCATAATAATTTACTAGGATAAATTAAGGCATCCTCCTCTGCAATTCCCATCGAAAACCAGCCACCCACAAAATGTTCAAATTTTAATTACCGACTTGAATTTCACTTAATCGCCTGACTAAGATTAAATGCACCCTCCATTTTGAGTGACGTGGCTTTATATCCTTTCCAAAACTTATTTCATGGTCTCCTGACCTCACCGGTCAGTGGCAGTGCAGCTGAAATCCTTGTCTACCCAACTTGAATTACGTTTTCTTTTTTGGGGTAGTTTTATTTTGACAACTTTGGAATCGATCGGCACAGCCCTTGCGCCACAAGAGACAGCGGTTGCATTGCCTCCACACTTACAGGCAAACAAATGGGCTTCACCCTCCTCTTCTTAATCAATACTAGTCATTTCAAAGCTCCATCATTCCCTGGCGTTCCTATTTAGCCCAGCTCGAAGAGATCTGGGGCGAAACATTACTGCGATCTAACCTTCCATCTCCGTCGTCTCTCATTACGAAAGCTCGGATTCCTGCTAATGTAATCATCAGAGATAAACAAACACAGAGAGCGGTAGGAGGAGGTAGAGGTGTTGTATACATTTTCTGCGGCTAATTCATCTCATTACAACTTTATTTTTATTTAATTTTTTGTTCGTTGATGGTTTAATGTTTGGTTCTTTTATCTTCCACCCAGCGGGAGGAAAAAAAGGTGCTGATTAGTTTGAGAACGGAGTTTAATGGAAGTCTTTGAAGGTGTGAAACATTTTAATGAGTAGAAGATTAAAAGACGTGGAACATTTTTAAAGAGCGGTAGGTGCCTCCTGGTCGTGCCATTTTTCTGGTATGCTCTACAGCTGGAGGTAGGACCCCCAGCTATTCTAAACCTGGAGGTTTAGATTAGCAGCAGTGCTTTGAGTGCAGCTTAAAGAAACTAACGCTGCCAGCGGCACCCCACTAACTTTTTGTGTTAGTTTTTTTAAATCTTAGGTAAACGCGGCTTGGCAAAAGTTCAGCTCTATGTATAGATAATCAACTCTCTGACTTTGCAAGAGTTTCTTTGAGGTAAACCTGTATGCTAATTGCGACTAAGTTGGCTGAAGTACCTGACGAAGGCTTATGTACTTTCCCAGTAACTTCAATATCAGTTTTTCGACTTCTACTGTATATGTGACCTTCATTAGCAAATATCAGGGCAAGCAATGAAGAAATAGAATGAGGACGCACATTAACCCAGGAGTGCCAACAATGTACAAAGCTAACAATTGCACTTCAGATACTAAAATAAACCTGCACCTCTACAAAGGCCTTTCATCCAGCAGGAAAAGTTCGTTTGATGTTATATTGATTCATTAACACATGAGGTGCACGTACTAAGGCCAGATCTTGGACAGGTTACTGTTGGGCAAACTAACATTTTTTCTTTCTTTCTGTAGACTTTTCCTGGAAATACAAATTCAGATGGGACTGTTCACCACAAGCTCTCACACTCCATAAGAACACGATTTCTGCGGTTCTTGCCGGTGGACTGGAGTCCCGGGGGATGGATGGGGCTCAGAGTGGAGGTCTATGGCTGTGCATACAGTGAGTGCTGAATGTACATTTGGTGTGTAATTGGTTCTTTAAGTGTTCAGAACAAAAGCTAGGATGAAATGAAAATTCATTCTATCTATTTTAAATTTTAAATATTTTTTAAATATCTATTTTAAATGCATCTTATTGATTTTATTGTTAATAATTAATTTCCTGAATTTAATTATGTTAAAATTCCCCTATTATGTCATTTTTAAGGCTCCTAATATTGTTTTGGGAATCTCCTGCTATAGGTTTACATGCATGCAAGCTGAAAACTTCAGCTTTCTCAAAATTCTTTCTCAAACGATTTCTTCGAAGCAGTTTTAAGAATCAGTCTCTCTAAACCCCTCCTTTCCTTAAGCCTGCTTTGCGCTGATTGGTCAGATGGCACACTCTGTTGTGAATAGGCTTAAGTTGTTCGCCAATATACATTGACAGGAATTATGCAAATGTGTTGCGCCGTGACTTGTAGAGTCGATTCTTTATTTAACTATTTATCGCACCTTTGGATTTACAACTTTGCGGATTGCTTACATTAATTAATTGAGAATGAGTAGTGGAAAGTCATGTGAGAGGAGGCAATGCAATATGATTGGATATGACTGTTTGTGTTTGGATGTGATTGGTTTGTGCGTTAAATCCCACATTCCACCTTCACAAATCAGTCTGAAGGAACAATATAATGGATAAATACATAATTTTTTTATTAAAATACACTTGTCTAATTATATGTCTAAATTATATGCCTCGAGTTGCTGTTTTGGAATAAATTTACAAGTTTGGCTTAGCAGTAAAAATCTTAATTTTTATAAATATGTAACCATTTTTGTAAGCATGCATTTAGTATTGTTTGATAAACATAGCTACTGTAACTTAAAAATTTGAAATGCTGTTTGAAATACTACGGAACTTCATAACAAGTGGGATCTGAAATGTAAAGTTACTTAGCACTTTGAATAACCAGGTTATTTCTGCTTTAAAAGCGCCACCTACTGTCAAATGAGTGGATTTGCATTTTTCTACAACCTGTCTGCCGTTTCTTTTGTATTTTGTTGTAAACTATATGTGAAAATCAGCCTGGATGGTTTTGCTGGTGTGAACAGGCCTTTATGCTGCCACAGAGAATTATGGGAAATGTGGTTTTATAGTAATTTTAGCTTTAAAAGGCCAACCAGCTAAATCGGCGCAGCAATATATTTTCACGTATTTCCAGTGCAGATTTTTTTTTCCCTTAAAAACGTCTGGAGTTGGGAGCACATTAAATTAAACAATCATGTGCATTCCACACTCACAATCCTTACGATGTGGCTTGAAGGAAGAAAGCGGTGGTTTCAAAGATCATCTAGTCTGGTTCACTGTAATGTTGTTTTACTGCAGTCAGGTTGAGTTGGTTTAGACCTGCCTTCCCTGGGTATCAAAGTGCAGAGTAACAATCAATCGGTTACCTCAAGGGTAGCCAGCGCCACACGCCTTGCGCTTGAAATATTTATAACGTAGGCTTGCTAGTGCTCGTTTTCTTTCTTTTTTCCTTCCTCTACTCCCTCCTTGTTCATTTCTCTCAATCTCACCTCAGGTGCTTTGCATTTGCACTAGCAAGACCGATTGTTAATTCAAAGCTTGACTATCACCACCATGTTTATTCTCTAAACGTTAATTTCGCGAGATAGGGCGGAATGTGACACCGAAGGGGGCGACTCGGTTTACCGTGTTGATCAAACATGATAAGTGGGTGCTGACCACACAGTATTTCAGTAATAGGGTTTGATAACAGAGACGCTAGTGCTTTCTCAAAGTCAGAGCGCTGGCAGGTTAGCATCAGCGTTAGCACGGCTTGCATTCCAAAAGAGCGCCACTGTGTGAGCCCAAAGGACATATGAACATGTTTGCTAACCGAACTCCAGGGAAAAAAACCAAAAAAAAAAACCAGGACAAACATGTAACAGAAAATGTGAATTCAAACATGTCTGAGTCTTAAAAAAGAGAGAGGCAGGAAGTGGATGCACTCGTGCGGTATAGCACATGGTCTCTATTCATATTTGTCTTCTGTAGGATAAACTGGACGTCCTCTGTGGTGCGTTGGCCTTATTCATGCACTGCTGAAATGCTCCTGAAGTCAATTAGTTTTAAATCTGTCAAGCGCCTCTGCTCCTAAGTGCAATTTAAGGCCGTGGCTTCGTGGTGTAAACTGTTTGTGTGTGTATGTCTGAAATGGGGAGTGTGTAGCAAGAGCATAAGTGTGTGTGTGTGTGTGTGTGTGTGTGTGTGTGTGTGTCTCTGTAGAGTCATTAATTCACATTGGAGCACCGCTGTGTTGATGCCGCCAAGAGATCCACAGATAAAGTGAGGTCTAATTTTGAGTTTGCGGGCAACTGTGTGTGTCTCTTAAGCAAGCCGGCCCACACAGAATATAAACCTTCTTCACCCACATTTCTTGTAAACCAAAATGATTTAAAATAGAGTGTTTTTTTTTTCTGAGTCTGATAACATGGGTTGTCAAAATCAGAATTACTGATTGCATTATTTTTTTATTTTTTTATTACAGGTATATCTATAATAATTTATTTCAAATTATTATACATTTTATATAAATGAACTATTATAGTAATTAAATATTAATATTATTAATTCTTATTAATGATAATAGTTATTGTTATTGCAGTGTATATTTCTTTAATCCTTCATCATTAGCATTTTATAAACAGCAAAAAGACGTCAATGAAAAAGCATATTTTAAATACATTTTAAGTAATTCAATTTCAATCCCAAACACTTATATTTCATATTTCTAAATAATCCATCTGAGATTGACTGTGTTGCTATATTAATATTATTTATTTATAATTTCAGGTCCTTTTAAAAAAATTAGCATATTGTGATAAAGTTCATTATTTTCTGTAATTTACTGATAAACATTAGACTTT
>JAUMHI010000068.1:3535203-3567883 GCA_032359435.1 Enteromius unitaeniatus | reverse complement strand
CCAGACCATCACTGACTGTGGGTTCTTGACACTGGACTTCAGGCATTTTGGCATTTCCCTCTCCCCAGTCTTCCTCCTCAGACCAGAAAATTTGCTTTCATCCGAAAAAAGTACTTGTTTGTACTCTCTGTAGCCCAGGTCAGGCGCTTCTGCCACTGTTTGTGGTTCAAAAGTGGCTTGACCTGGGGAATAAGGCACATGTAGCCCATTTCCTGCCCATTTATCCCCATAAACCTGGCAGTGTTTGCAACTTCTCTTCTCTGTATCGTCTTAGTTCTCAAGGTCATCATTTATATAACTTCTATGGTTATTGGGTGATTATTGTTGTGCCTGTTTGATTGAAAGACTTTGAGATAAATCTTTATTTCCTTATCAGTGCATCTTGACACGCATTGCGCCTCCATCAAGATGGCAACTTTGTCAATAAAAAAAAAGAAAACCAAACACATTCTCATCTGATCTCCTCACTTTATCTTAACTCGGCCTCATTGTGCTTGCTGATGTTCCTGGACCCTCTGTGTTAGTTCTATATTCAGCAGACGGCTCCGAGCTCTTTGCGAGGCTTTGCTTGTCACGGCTAGTTAGCTTCAGTCTCTCGCACTTCGGCATCCGGAGAGGAGAGAGATGGAGAAAGAGAGCAAAAATGTAATGTCTGAACTCTGAGTCCGGGTCAAAATCCACATTTCTGCATTTTACTGCCCAGGGTTGAATTTGTTCTGAAGGGTTGCTTTGAGACAGGCTTCATATTCCTTAAATATCCTTAAATATAAATATAAGTTTTTAAGAAGGTAAAAAGATCAAATAAACCGACCCTTACTCTTAAGACAGACTTTATTGTTTATCATTGTGGTTCTTCTTGCCTCCCTTTGTACTTGATAGTGTTTTACTGGAGCTCAAGGGCTATTTTATTTTTACTTAACTTTATTGTTGTTGTTTATTTTTGTTGCTTTGATTCACCCTGTCTTGCTTTGTTTTTACTTTTTTTGTTTTAGTTAGCTTTTTTGGTTGTTTGCTTTGTTTTGTTTTATTTATTTCTTTGTTTTTGTTATTGTGTTATTTTGTTTTGTTGTGCTTTGTTTTATTTTTTTGTTTTTGTTTTTGTTTTTGCACTTTGAACTTTGTTTTACTTTTTTCTTTTTGGTTTTTATTTGTTATGTGCTTATAAAATAAGGTGAACGTATACATTGTTTCCTCTTCTGTTTCTCAGAGTCGGATGTTGCAGACTTCAACGGCAGGAGCTCTTTGCTATACCGGTTTAATCAGAAGTCCACGAGCACTGTGAAAGACGTCATCTCTCTACGGTTTAAGAGCCAGCGTGCGGATGGGGTCCTTGTGCATGGAGAGGGACAAAGAGGCGATTACATCACCCTAGAGCTGCATAAGGGCCGACTGGCCCTGCATATCAATCTAGGTGAGTGAGCGCTCTCTAAAGGCTTTTAAACTCAAAACGATAGCCTGAAATGTCCTCCGCACAAGCTTGTGGCCACAAATGCTTTGAAAAAGTTTGATTTCATGCATTTTCATATCCAGAATTGTGCCAGATAGTCATAATGCATTCTCAACTTTGCCAAAGGGGGTGCTAATGCAGACGTTTGCCTTTTTGTTTTCTTTCAGGACAGCTATTGTGCAATTTCCATTTTTTAAATAAACTTTAGGAGCACATTTCAATGTCACAGATAATTTTGCTTTCGTGCATCCTGGGAATATGTTAGTGTTTCCATTCATGAAAGACAGTATGCAAATTGCACAAAATAACATTTAAGTGTACACCAGCATACAAATAATCTTCAGATCTAATATATGTAAAGCAAAAGCCATAAAGCACACATTTTGGAGAGATTCAAAGCAGTGCGTTTAGGTTATTTCGCATGTTTGAGTTTTGTAGAGCTCTCGCTGCAGCAAGAGGAAGTGTTCACAGACACAATCACAGCATCTTACCGTAATCATATGAGAGGCAGTTGTGAAACAAAGATTTGATTAAGAGGAGAAATCTGCGGTGTAATCACATATAAGTGTATCGAGCTGTCACAAAGAGCGGTCTAATGTAGAGTCCCAGCACTTTCCGAGCCTCGTGTTTAATTAGCACCAGCAGTCAGATGGAATAAGTTGCATGTTACGCTAAGAGCGGCGGCGAGCTCTGATTGCTAAGTATATCGAACCAAGATGATGTTGATGCTGTTTATCAGGACAGTGTGTTTATTTTACATTTGCATTGATCCTTCATCCATCTGGAAGCCAAAAAAGCTCTCAAGGCTCATTTCAGACCCATGCATTGTCTTTTTCTTTTACACTGAGACCATTCAAAACAATAAATGTGCATAATTGATATGTTTTAATGTGTCAATTCAATGAATATTAATGGTGTTAAAAATATGGTTACTTTTCTCTATGCAAAATATAATTTCATACTTCTTTCTTTTGATTTTGTGGTGAAATATGGGCTGAACATGTCCTGACAGGCTTCTCTCACTTTGTCAAGATAGGCTGTTCTTTCTGCTCTTTTATCATCAATGCGGCAGGTTTCTTTCCAGGAAGTTCAGAAGGATCAAACAGAGGAGACGGCACAAGGCACACCTTTCCTAAGCTATTTATGGCTCGTTTGGAGAAATCATACTGAAAAAGAGACGATTTGATAGTTTTCTTTGCTGTCAAAATTAGCAACTGATAAAATGTTTGGTTCTGACAATATTTTAATTTGGTTTGATTTAGTAGCATGATATAAATTATATTTATGTGCACCTGTGTAAGTGATGATATTGTTAAATAAAAATAAAAACAAAACTATTAAACATTGATCTAATTAAAATTAAAAAAAAGTATTATATGAAAAGCTAAACATTTAGAAAGAAAAATGGATGAACACTAAAGTTTGAGTGCTAGAATTAGCAAAGCTAAATGTGATAAAGCTAAATAGAAAAAAAACCTAATAAACAAAAAAAGCCCAAACTATACTTTGAACCTAAAACTTAAAACTTAAACTAAAACTTTAACTAAAACTGCAATCAAATTAATACTGAAAATATAAAATGAAAGCCAATTCAAAATACTAATACATCCTATAATACTAAATAAAAATACCAAAATAAGACTGTTGCACGTTAGCAATGACACTAAAATTTAATTTATTGCTTTCATATTTAAAATATTTCTCCTTTTCTCTCAAGACGATGCTAAGACACACCCTAGCAGTGGCCATGTCTCTGTGTTTCTGGGAAATCTACTGGATGACCAGCACTGGCACTCCGTCCTGATCGAGCGATTTAACAAACAGATCAACTTTACTGTGGACAGACTAACCAAACACGTGAGGACAGGTGGGCTGGATGATTCGCTGGAAGTCGATTATGAGGTGAGAATGATTTTGTTTACTTTACTTTGTTTTATTTACTAAATGTATTAAATGATTATTATTATTATTATGTATTTTTATTTTTTGCACAGTATATTAGCATATCCAATGTAGAGATCCATAGCAGTACTTGTATTAAAGACTCCAAGTTTCTTTGCATCATTAAATTTTAAAAACAGTATTTTTTGGAATAAAAAAAAAAAAAAAAAAGAAAGAAATATTTAAAATATTCGATGTGTCATCCTGGACTGCAGTTTTTCTCCAATAAAATCCTACTTAATAAAAAATTATAATAAAGAGAATATATTTCATTTATTAGGTTTCATGTACTTTTTATTGATTACTTTAAGGGATCTTAAATGCATGTATTTATTCATTGTTAATTAGTAATGTTATACAATAATAATAATTAGTTTTAATTAGTAATAATAATTAATTTTATGTTGATCATAATGTTGCATTACAAAGATAATTAATTAAATAATTGTTTATTTAGTTGTTTATTCATTTATTTATTAGTTTATTTATTTGGTCTCAAAAACCATACAGTGGTTTAAATAGTGGAGACATGTGACCTTAATCATGTAATTTTGATTAGTTGAGAGCATAGCACCTCATGCTCCAAATCACTTATCTAACGATTGGACTCATTTCCTGCTATGTTGTAAAACCTCTCCATCGTTGTTATTTTTCCCATTCATTTCACAAAGCTCAGCTTTGGAGGAATCCCTCTTCCTGGAAAACCAGGCACGTTCCTGCGGAAAAACTTCCATGGATGTATGGAGAACCTCTACTACAACGGAGTCAACATCATCGACTTAGCCAAACGACGCAAACCTCAGATCTACAGTGTGGTGAGGATGTTTGTCTTGTACATTTATTATTGATCGTTACATACGTTTGTTATTGTTGTTGTCAGGGCCATGAAAAAAAGCCATAACTTGAAAAAATTTTCACAGGTCTTGATGAATTAGCAATCCCGTCCCATCCTATCCATAATGGATGGTTGTTGACCAGAGTATTTAGTGATTTTTCCCTAATAGCACCAACATGGAAACTTGCCAGAACTTTCTTCAGCCAAGTATTTGGATTGTGATGAATTTTGGTAGTTGGAGCACAAACAGTGTTTGTAAAGAGATTGATTTATATTTTCATTCTCATTAGTTTTCACCTGCATTTTTCCAGATATGCATTTTACCGTTGGTTTAGTTCTCTGTGGACCTGGTCAGCAGGGAGTGAAATGGAGCCATTTGGATTTTTTTGAGCCATCGCCAGTATACTATTGCACCACAAGGGAGCTTTTTATGAGAATGAGTTGTGTTTGTTTTTTACATTATTCCCACAGCGCTGAGAGCCGTGTCATTAAAATATCTTTTAAAAGGAGGGCAATCAGTCTCCAAGAGCTGCTCTGGCCTTAGATTATACCTCATAAATGATTCGCTGACGAATACCTCATAAAATCGCACCTTACCAAAGGTCTGGGGACTAAATTACAGTAATTTCGAAATGAAGGAAGAGGTTTTAATGAGAGGGATGGCTTTGTCTAATTATATGTTTCTGCTTATCTGACTACACCACAAGTGTGATGTTCATATGTCCATATTATTTAGTATTGTTTTGGTTGTATTGAGATATTAGCCATAACTATACAGTTTTTAATTGTAGATTAAAGCAATAAATCACCAGAGCATGTTTAATTATTTATTTATTTGAAGTTTTATGGCCTTGTAGACTGAGAGATGATGGATCGGTGGATACTGATATTGACATGAAGGTAAAACTAGATGGATATGAATATATGGATAGAGGACTAGATGGATATGAATAGGTGGATGGAGAACTAGATGGATGTGAATGGATGGATGGAGAACTAGAGGGATATGGATTAAGGAAGGGGTGGATTGATGGATGGTTAAAATGGATAGATGGAGAATTAGATGGATATGAATGGATGGATGGATGGAGAACTAGACAGATATAGATTAAGGACTGGATAAATTGGTGGGTGGATGAATAGCTAGATGGATATATGAATAGATGGATGGATACTTGGGATATGATGGATGGATGGATGGATAATTAGGTGGGTACAATATCCACAGTAGATGGATATGAATGGATGGATGAACACCGATATTGACATGAATGTATGGATGTAAAACTAGGTGGATATGAATGTATAGATAGATGACTAGATGGATATAAATAGGTGGATGGAGAACTAGAGGGATATGGATTAATGACTGGATGAATTGGTGGGTGGATGAATAGCTAGATGAATATGGATTAAGGAAGGGATGGAAGGCTGGATGGAGAACTGGATGGATGGATGGATGGATGGATGGATGAATGCATGGATGGATGGACAGATAACTAGATGGATATGAATAGATAGATGGATACTTGGATTTGAATGGATACCTATGGATAGAGATTAAGGAGGGGATGAAGATCCCCTTGATGGAGATCTTGATGGATGGTTATAAATGGATGGATGGAGAATTAGATGGATATGAATGGATAGATGAAGATATGGATTAAGAACTGGATGGAATGAATAAATAGATAGAATATTTGGATGTGAATCCCTGACACTGACAGTATTTATATGATACAGTACCCAAATATAAATCCACAGCCCTGTATATTGTTCCACATTTTGCCAGTTCTGAGGCTCGAGGAATCACAGTCCTCTAAATCAAGCAACTTTTGCGAGATCCCATTCTTATGGTCTCGTATTGTTAGCGGCCGTTTCCCCACTGTGATTATGTGTAATGGCTTGTTGTCGGCTGTCATATCATGTCACATCAGTGCAGTGGACTACACCAGAGCACAGCTAATCACTGCAGCCATTAATCTGGCCCACATGCTGGATATTGCATCCTTTAATGGACCGGGAGGGAGTTCAGCGGGACTCTGGTACTAATGACGGAGAGGACCGAGTCCCACTTAGTCCGTGCCACCCTCTGAGATTTTCACAGCGGACACCTCCACTCTCTCTCTCAATTATGCAGTAGGTTTTCAGTGAGGCAAATATACAGACTCCTAAGGGGCCTTTGGAGCCCAATTAGAGCCAGGCAATGAGGCCTGGTGTCTCTTGAGTGACTAGCATGATCATACTGGGGCTTCAGAGCATATGTGGGATACACTGTGTCTGGGATTACTAGGGTCAGAAAGTCTAAGACCTTTTTTAATATCTTTTTTATTGCATGTTAAGGCATGCAATTAATTCTTTCAGTTTAGCATGAGCAGAACTAGGGCTGGCCAACCCACGCGCAACTGTCTCTTTCTCTCTCTGTCTCAAGAATTGCATTTATTTAGATGCAGAACATTTTGACCACATCAAGCAGACTTTTTAGAAGGATACTCCACTTTGTCTTAGCTACAGTTGCTAGTCAAATGAGAGTAGAAAAGATACAGGTGGCGAGGAGCTTCAGTGAGCCACAGTGATTTTCCTGTTTTGTCAGTCGCTATACTTTGTGTCAATTGTATACACTAGTACGCTGGCGCACACTGTAGCCTGTATCATTTCATAATAAAGTGCAAACAAAACTATGTCATTATGTCATGAACCTACCAAAATACAATTTATCTCAAATTTACTGACAGTGGTTTCTGAAAGTATTCCTGGGCCCATTTGCCCATGAGTAAAATATTGCTCATGTGATCTGTACGTGTTTTAGTTTTCATTTCATTCTAATTTATAAAACATCCCAACATTTCCAGTTTTCGGTTTGTATATTAACTCTATCCCCGCCAGCGTTTTATAAAAAAAAATGCCAGCCACTGCCAGCATTTATTGAGATTTTCATCTAAATTTGATGGCCTACTGGATATTTTTTGCTATGCATACATGAACATATCATGTATCAAAATAAAAAAACCTAGCCCCTGCTTTCAAAATACATTTTATTCTATCTTTATTCGTTCTTTATTTATCATCACTTAAATGTAGATTTAATCAAAAATACACTACAGCAAGTAGTGCATTTTTACCTAATTACTGCAGTTTCAAGCAAAATACATACAGATATTATATTCTTTCACTTGTAAATAATTATATGAATTATTGAAATTGCATTCAGTGAACAGAACAAACAGACACACACAAACAAACAAGCAATCACACACACGCATATGTTTACATGTTTTATGGGGACATTTCATTACAGGAAACTATGTGCACTATGTGCCACGACATAACTTGAGATGTTTCTGCATCTGTAAAGAGATCAGATTGTTGCGATCAGATTCAAAATGGTCAAAACACGATCTACATGCATGATCTACATATATGATCTATATCATGATCCTTGCTGTTAATAAATAATAATACTATTATTTTTACAATTGTATTTGTTTCGGAAGTAAACTGGTAACACAAATGTTGCTTCCTGTTGATTTAATCAGTTGTATTTCCTTCTAGACTACGTAAAGTGTGTCACCACAGGCTGGATGTGTTTCTGTGGGTGTTTGGGGTTTTATTGGATTGTGTTTAGCTAGTGCTCTGTCACCTCCTTACTTAAAGAATTCAAACACGTTCTTTTTCATCTAGCGGTTCACCATGTGATAGGCCGACAGTCTGGAGCCGGTCCTGTTGTGGCTTGCTGTTTGAGACCGCACAGAAAGACGGATCAATGGATTGTCCACTATATAGTCCAGTACCATTGGACTGTTGGTCTAAAAACAGACCCCTATTCTGTTTCCGTGGAGACCTGCAGTCTTCGAAGTCCTGACATTTGACTTACTGTTTATTCCCCTGTCGCTCAGTCTGCCTGCCTGCGGGCAAAACCTGTCAAAGAAAGGAAAAGAACATGTTTTTGCATGGATTTGTGTTTAGATTCCGGGAAAATTGTTTGTTATTGTGCAAACGCTGAAATATTTACTACACCAAAAATACTTTTACATACCCATATTTAGATTTTTTTTTTTTTTACTTTAGCACTCTATTTTAACCCTCCTATAACCTGTTGTTTCAGGGGAATGTGACTTTTACCTGCTCAGAGCCTCAACTAGTATCCACCACCTTCTTGAGCTCCAGCAGCAGCTTCCTGTCGCTTCCATTGGATGCTGTCACTGAAACGCTGTCGGTGACGTTTCAGTTCCGGACGTGGAACCGGGAAGGGATGCTACTGTCAGCCTGGCTGAGGCGGGAGTCGGAGAGACTGCTTTTGCTTCTCGTTCACGGCCAGCTTAGACTTACACACCACAGATCAGCTTTGCAAAGCTCTGATATAGTCATCGGTGAGATGCCTAGTGTACATGTGTGTCTTTCTGTTCGTGTGTCTTCATTTTGAATCTTGTGGGGTTTAAACCTGCAACCTTCTGCTTGTCAGCCTAAATCTTTATCTTTTTAAAAAATTTACACTAAATAATGCTGTAATTCAAATAATAATAATAACAAACAATTGGTATACAACATGCTTAGTAATCATTATCATTATCTTTCTTTTAAAGATGAAGAATAATTTATTCATTCATTTACAATATGATAAATAAATAATATATTTATTTATTTCTCTAATTAAATACTCTAATTAAATACTATATCAAAATATTTCAAAAAGTGTATTTTAGTTTCCTAAGCTTATCATGCAATATTGCGGTAAATATATACAGTACTGTAATTTTTTCCCCCATAAATGAAAAGAAAATGCTGCATTACTCGATACAGTTGCAGCCAAGCTGAAAATATCTGGTGTTTATTATACACTTTCATGAGTTTACAGTTATTGTACAAGATTTCCTTGTAGGCAGAGCTAACCACCAAAACACACTATAAATATAAATTAAAAAAATACACAAGTTGTTTGGCAGGCACATCTGTATGTGAACAACATAATAATAACCAATAAAACATCAGCAAGAAAGCATAGGAACTGTGGTCACCACCTGCAGAACCACTCCTTTATTGGGGGTGTCTTGCTAATTGCCTATAATTTACACATGTTGTCTATTCCATTTGCACATCCATTTGGATGTGAAAATGATTGTCAATTGGGCAGTTTGACTTCACAGAAGTGCGATTGACTTGGAGTTACATGGTGTTGTTTTAAGCAGTGTAATAATAATAGTGTTTACAATATTTAAAAAAATATATTACTAATAATAGCAATAACAATAATTGTTATGTTAATAACAATAAATTTGTAATTGTTATAATCAATAACAATCTTAATAATAATAATAGTGTTTACAATATTTCTAAAATTATTACTGATAATAGCTATAACAATAATTGTTATGCTAATAACAATAAAATAGTTATTGTTATAATCATAATAATATAATCATATAAACTGCAGTAAACTGCACTTGGAAATTCTAACAGTTGTTTTGTCGCTGCATAGCAATGTTGATACAAACGCCCCTTTAGTCTAATTATAATTAGCTTAAATTAAGAACAACAGATGTGAAAGGGAAGACCCTCCAAGGGATAAATATACAAGGTTATGCGCTTGTTTTCATATTTGCGTCTCCGCCATACAACAACGTGAACAAAATCCAATCCCACGTGCGCACGTTCACCCTAAAAGCGTTTACCGAGAATTCAAACAGGAATTTTAGTTGTAAAACACTCTTTGGCAGGCACACCTGTATGTCGACTGAATTTTGGATGCGGCTGCCTGGCAGGCTGCCATCGCAGACGGCAAACTGAATCTCTGCACGTCCCTCTCAAGGGGAATAGTGGATTCTCTGCCGGGCTGACATATGCAGATTAACTCGTTGAGCTCCAGCGCACAAACCCCAGATCTGTCAATCATTCGCCCTGATTAATGCACAGCATTTGAGGCGTAACATCGCTCCGTGTCTTCCTCTGCCAGGTCAGGCTCTGAGTGACGGCCAATGGCACACAGTGTCCATTAGCGTGGGAGGTTTCCAGGTTTCCCTCTCGGTGGACGACGAGCCACCATCTACCATGCAGCTGAAGGACATTGCACAGCCTGGGAGGAGCGTGCTAATTGGAGGTAGGGTGCTAGTGCATTTAAACAAGCAAACTAATCCTTTATTTTTACAATTAAAAGCATTAACACATACAGCAGAGTTGCGTGGGCTGTAGTTTCTTTATCCTGCAAGCTTTATCACGGATTACCGCATGCTTAATTGTGAAGAATACAAACACATTTCACCCCAAAATGAAAAGAAAGGAAAATAAAATGATATTAAACAACAGAGAGGACCAAGAAAATATTTACATTTAGAGATTGTTTTCAAAATTGAATGCTTAAAAAGCCTATACATTAGTGCTAAATTAAATTACTGTATTACAAAAGGGGAAACTATATTTTTGATGTGAAATGTGGCCTGTTTTGTGAGATTTAGATTTCTTTCTATTAGGCTGTGTTCTAATATTTCTGAAATAAGTATTTAAAAGACTGTTCTTATTGTGATTAATAACACACTTATTATGACTGAAATATAGTCAGGACATAGTTACACAGGAGATATATAAACCAAATACACTGACAAAATATGATCGGCAAAAAGATGAAGCTTTACTTTTATTGCTTTTAACAAAAGAGTAGTTTTTCAATTACATGATTCTGTTTATGTTTCTTTACTAACAATTATTTTATTATCATATATTTTTTAGTATTTTAGTATCAGAGATAAAGGTATAGTTTTTATTAATGTTTTGAATTAGATTTAGAATTAGATATGTGTGTGTGTTTTTATTTTAATTTTAGCTTCTTCTTTTAGTGCATCAAGTTAAACTAAACAAAAATGTAAAAGGAGCTGAAATAAGTATGCTTTTTATTACAGTTACAGCCCTTTTTTAAGTAACAAAAATTGGTTTTAGTTTTATTTGAGTACAATGACCCTGATTACACTGCCGTAATTCATCATCTGTTATTTTTTTTAACAGGTTGCCCATCGGTATTAACCAATCAGGGCTGCCGGAACCCGACACTGGCCTATCAAGGCTGTATGCGCTCTGTCATCATTAACAACCAGCCAATCAACTTCTACTTGGTGCAGCAAGGCCTGCTGGGAAACTACAGCAAGCTCCAGTTTGACATCTGTGGCATTCGTGACAGGTATATCTATTAGTCATTCTGTTTGAAATGCTAATGACAAGTAGCTTTTTGAATAAATTATTGCAATTCACTCATTACGAGATAATGAATGACACAAACAAGCACAGTTTCAAACACAACGTAGCGTAGTGGTAAAATCCATTTCAGTGATTTGCAAGCTAATTAGGATTCACCTTTTTTGCCTGAAACTTCAAATGTGTGAAAATGTTTCACAACTCGCCCAAGAGGACTGATGGTTAATGTGATGTTTATATGTGTAAAAATCTAACCACATACAGTTTAAAGATAGTGTATTCTGCGTGAGTGCAAAAGCCGTGGGCAAAGTCTAAAGCTGCAGCATCAGACAAGGACACAACCTTTGTAACACGTTTGTTCTGTGTTTAACAGAGTGAAATAAATTAGAAATAAATAGCAAGCTGGGAAACCTGAGATCAGAGTTTAAAAGAAAACTGCTTTAAAAAGTACTGTTTCAAGATGTTAAGGGGCAATGCCTTGCTGTTCTGCACGCATGTGTACTCATTGTGCAGATGACACCAAAGTATTCTGCGCTGTTGATTGCACTATGAGCGAAGAATGACAGATTTATATTAATAGAGGGAATGAGCAGATGAGACAGTTCCTCCATTATCGTCCATCCCTTAGCATCCTGGCCTGTTTTCCATGGTCTACTTTATGGCACACACAAACGGGGGATAAACAGGGAGGAATAAATATGAGGCAGAATGGCAGAGAAAGAGAAAGAATGCAAGGCAGGTGAGGATAAGAGCGTTTGGATGGTGGGGGAGCCATTCAGGTTAGGGTAAGAGCATTAGACAAAGAAAAAGGAAGACAGAAAGAAAAGCTAATGTGCCAAAGGATGGAGGGATGGAAAAATAAAGAGAGAAATATAGTGTCAATGATAATTTGATAATGTTAAGAATGATGGAATGATGTATAAAGAAAATTAATGGATTGAGAAAAAAAAAAAAAAAAAAAAAAAAGGAAATAAGAAAGGGATGGATAATGGATACATTTGTAAAAGAAGGGAGGATGAAAAGATTGAGTAATAACAGATGTGATTTCAAAAAGAATGAAAGAAAAGATGGATCAAAGAGAATGATAGACTAATTTACTGATAGATAGAAAAAAGAAAGGACAATAATTGGCACTGAAAAATGGAGGGATGAAAGAAAAGATAGGTAGAAGGAAATAGGAAATAATGGATAAATTGGTAAAAGAAGGAAGGATGAAAAGATAAGTTGGATAAAAGAGAACGATAGACTAGTTTACTGATCGATAAAAAGAAAAAAAAGGATGGATTGAAGAAATAGAGAGAAAGAGACTACTGAAAAAATAATGAATTAATGGAAAGAGACTGCTGTACTGGAGGAGGAAAGAAAGAAAGAAATGATGGACGGATGAATGGGTGGATGGGTTGAAAACAGGATGAAAGAACGCAAGCAGGCCAAACAGAAAGAGAGCTATGAGAGAGTAATAAAGAAAGGAAAACAAATGGGACTGAAAAAAAGGGATGAAAGAAATAGTTAAGGAAAGAAGAATGGCTCATTTTAAGGAAGGAAATTATGGAGGACTGGAGGAAAGAAGGAAAAAAGAAAGATGAATGAAGGAAGAGAAGGAAGAGATGGTCTAATTAATAAAAAAGGAGAATAAAAATTGATTATTCAATTAAAAAGAGAGAAAGAATAAAGAGACATAAATGGATGAAGGGTGGCTGAATGAAGGGTTTAAAAAAAAGATGGAATAAATTATAAACGAAAGTATGTAAGAAAGCCTAATAGGTGGTGGATGTAAGGAAAAAGAAATATATAAATATCTTAATTGAATAGTTTAATATATAGTTAAGGATTAGGATTACAGTTTTAGACACAATGAAAGTCAAAAAGAAAGTCATCTAGTCAGGTTAGGTTAGAGCATTAGACAAAGAGAAAGATAGTTAGGGGACAAAAGAGAGATAGCCATGTTTGGAAAAGAGCATTACTGAAAGAGAATGCTAGCCAGGGAAAAGGAGAGGGGGGTGAGATCGTAAATTCTCTGCTGTCAATCTCGTCTCTGCAGGTCTTTCTGGCAGCGTACTCCACATTCTTCACCGAGCAAATGCTCAGACCTGGCACCTGGGCAAATGACTGTTGGCAGGGCCGGCGTGGGGATGAATTGTGATTTTAGCTCTGCCAACATGCTGTGAACGTTCCAGGGGGAAAAGACAGTTCCAGGCGTGCATCCATGACCCACTCAGACTGATGTGCCCTTGTCAAACTAAATTTGAAATGCTCTTTTGACCAACCATCACCTCAGAAATAAAAATGGGCCAAAATTGTGTTGTGACAAGTTTAATTGTACAAGAAACCAACTTGGCCTTCATGGTAGCAGCTGCTGAATTACAGCATATGTTGTGATGCATTTACATTTAAGGTTTCTTCCCCCTTGCCTAATTGTCTTATTCCGTCAAAGCTACTATGACACTTGAAATACCCAAAATGATTATGGTGGGTTGTTAAAAAGTGCCCAGAATAAGGGCACATCAGGGTGAAGGTTAGTTGTGATGGGTTGATGATGAGCATCCAATGTAGGGGCTTGTCAGAACAAGGGTAATTTCTGATGGTTTGGTGAGTGACATCCAGATTGGTTGGATGATCGTATGTAATTGATTGGTCAGCAGCTCATTAAGTAGAGGCATGCCGTTATCACGGTCATTTGTGATTGAGTAGTCTGCAGAATCCAAAGTAGAGGGACATCAGAGTAATGGAAAGTTTTGATGGATTGGTAAGCAGCAACCGAAGTAAGTACATGTTAAAATTAAGTCTGATGGGTTGATGAGCAGCATCTTAGTGTTAGTTATTTATAAAGGGTGGCTAAAGATCTGTGAGGAATGTCTCTGATGGGTAGGTGAGCAGCATCCAGAACAGGTGCTTGTCATAGTTCTTGGAATTTTGATCAGTCAGTAAGCAGAATCCAGAGTTGGGCCACGTCACCAGAGACCTTGGGAAGGCTTGAAGGTTAGCTCAAAATGGTGTAGGATCCTGACAGGCAGACAATAGGTAGTTCTGACTGAATGGAATTCATTGGAGGAGTTACCTCAGTAATGGTAAAGGGAGCAGCATAAAGATGTAGTAATGGTTATTTCTAGAGAGTTGGAGAGCATCCAGACCATGCAAGGATGGTAGTTAGTTTAACAAAGGTAGTTAATTTGCTCACACCAATGTCATCCAAGAGGCACATAATGTTCTTTCTTCAGGTGTATGAAATATTATTCAACAATTTTTTTTTTCATATATACTTCAACAGGGACCAATGGGTTGAAGGTCCAAACTACAGTTTTAATTCTGTTTCAAAGGATTCTACATGATCCTGAGGGATAAGGCTCTTATCTTGCACAATTTTCCATCTGACTTTCTCCTCCAGCTTCAAAATCGACTAAAAATTACCAAATGTTTCACTAGATTCCTCAGCTGGGGTCATGTTAAACCCACTGAAACTGCAATTCAGACCTTCAACCTATGGGTCCATGTAGGTCCACTATATAAAGAAAAAAAACTTTATTTAATTTCGACTGAAGATAGACAGTTGTGAGTGAGTAAATTACCAGGACATTTTTAATCTGGAAGTGAACTAATCCTACTGTATAATACTGATGGTTGGGTGAGCAGCATCCAGAATAGGTGCATATTTATTGATGGCGATTTCTGATTCATCTGCATCCAGAGTAGAGGTACGTCGTTCAAGCCTTTCCTGCAGGGGAAGCTTTCAAGGTTAACTCAGAAAGGTGTGACAGGGGTGTAATCTCAACAGGCATACAGGGTATGAAATGAAAGTCATTGAAGAAGATGCCTCAATACGCTGAACTGCTTCAGTGTTAAAACAGCTCATCACTTTGTAAATTGACTGATTTGACAGCAACTTTTTCCTGACATAGTCATTTTGGTGAGTTATATTTAGAACTTAAAAACGGGTTATTCTCGAAGAGAAGTCATGGGAATAATGTGACAGGCAGGATACTTGCCACTTCTCACTGATTTCTGTAATCTCCACAAACACTGTGGTCACAATAACGAACCTTTGCCAAAAATTAGTTGGCAAGAATGGTTCATTATCTACTGTCAGTAGTGTATCAACATATAAACTATAGCGCAGACAGAATTCAGTTTTTAAACCAAGTTGCTTTCTGTTTGTCGCCACGTGGCCAAGCTAAACTGGAAATTATGCAGAACTTAAAGATGTTGGAAAATGTCTTGTCGTCACAGAATATTCCTGATTTCTATTGTAAAGATTTCTTAGTCAAAAATGAAAAGTATGACCACTCCATGAAACTGATGTAATTTGTACAAGTTATCCATATTGATATTTATTGATTATTATGCTTTTTCCAATGACAAAGGTTGCCAACTCCTATTATGTCCTAGTGATGGATGTTGCTTATTCTTAGGGTTAGAACAAAAAATGTATTTTCATAGGTTGGTTAATTTTGATTGGTTGGTATGCACCACGGAGAGTAAGAGAATGTCATCTCGCAATGATCCTGAATGCTGTTGACTTATGACTGTCTAGCCAAGCCAAGGACAAAAACATAAAGAATAATTTGAGGGACAAATGAGCCTTCATCATTAAGAGCCACATGAAGCTTGTTGAGTACCAAGGCTGTAGAAGATGTGCCTGTTTTCGCTTCAGTAAAGCCTATCAGCTGAAGTAAATGAAGATAAGTGAGGCCAGTTGTTGGTTTTGGCTGTCCTCTAGAATAAGTTAGAAAGTCTCGAAAAGGTACACTCCTCTCTGATGGCCTTTGATCACCATCCTAAATCATTTGTGTAGACCCAGACTAGCGTGCTTCAGACACGTTCTCCCCGTCTCTAGCTATATCTAGCCATCTCCTGTTTTTTCCACCACTTTCGTTGTCTCTTTATCACCCTGTCTAACCTATGGCTAGCCCCGAAGTTCCTGTCCTCGCCAGCTGACTGCAGTTTGATACGTCAAGACAGATCAATAGAGATTTGGACAGCGGCCACTGGGCCAAGACACTTCAGTTCCTGCCGACAAACCCCCCTCCCATTGCCTTGAATTGCACCTGTGGGAAGGAACTGGTTTGTGTGTGAATATATGTAGCCATCTTGATGATCGAGAGGGGTAATGCTACCCACGTTTCCCTTCTCTTCATGAGATGCATAGCAGAAGTAAGCAGAATAAAATGAGAACGAGAGAGTGATGGTAATCTTTAATCACACTCACTCTGGCTGAATGAAGATTCGCACCACAGCACTTTTGATATCCTTAAAGTTACCATCCGTAGCCTCTTAGATTTTGCTCCTTTTAACCTTTCTTTACCAAGGACTCCCCCCATCCCAGAAGATTGGCCTTTGTACTCTTGTGCTTAACCTAGCAGAAAAGACACAATTAAAATGTATTCAAACGCATTTCAGGGTTTAACAGTCAGGTTTCATCCTGCATTGTTCGTTGGTTAACGCTGAGATCAGCCGGCACCGTTTTAGATCGAACCTCTGCTTCTGCTCTGAGTTTCAGAGACATCCGCAATCTTGCAGCCAGTGCGGCAAGACGGTTGTTATTCCTGTCCTCACTCCCCTTATCACACTTACTATGCACGAGTCATTGGTTTATTTAAAATGATTTAATGTCGTTGAAATTTTATGCCTCTAATACAGCTTGAAGGCATCACTGTTTTGGCCTACCATTGTAATTAATACAGTGTTTCTAAAATTCTATCAGTATTTAATAGTTACTTCAATTTTGAGTTGAAAATTAGGCATTGCTATTGGGATACATCAAGATGTTCTGAGGGATGACAAATCCACAGCTTCCACAACAGAAACTGCCAAAAGATACAATTCCATATAAAATATACTAACATATTTTGGGGTTCAACTTCAGTCAGGTTTCATCCTCCACTGTTCATCCGTTAGTGCTGAGATCAGCTCACGCTGGTTTAGAATCGACCTCTGCTGAGTTCCAGACACGGCCGCAATCCTGCGGCCTATGAGGCGAGACGGTTGTCATTTCTCTCCTCCCTTCCCTCATCACACGCTACATGGATATGAGTTATTTCTGCCACAATGGAGTCTGACAGCTGTGTTTTCTTCTTCTTCTCATTATCCTGGTCTTTTGTTCCTTCTCTCTACTCTAAATTAATCAAAGCAGCAATCAAGCATCTACGATTCTTTAAAGTTCTTTTTTCTGCACCTCTGCAGGTATTAATATTTTCTACAGCATTTGATTAGTGGATTCAATTATTTAATATACTTCTAGTGACAGAAACTATTACAACATTAACATCTTTCAAATTCAACTGTCTTTTGTTTCGGCGACAAAGAGGCGCTTCAGAAGAGACAGTAATATTTGAGCTAAATACATACCCAGATGGTTTTGTTGAATTATATTTTAACAAGTCATGTCATTTACTGTAACATGACAAGTTCAGTCATGTTACAGTTTTAATTAGCATTTTACATGCAGGTAATTAACATGCTTTGCACTAAATCGCTTTTCTGAAATCATATGGATAACGATTGTTTACCTGCTGATGAGAGAGGGATCAAACAGTATTTACACTTCATCTCATTTGCAATTAAAAACAGTAAGTTGCATGTACATTTAGAACTCGTTGATCAAGAGTCGCTAACAGTTGATATATCACTTGCACCAATTTGGCTCATCCCTGCAGAGACGGCAAGTGAAGGTTCGGTTCTTGGCTTCAGATTTAACTTCATCACATTCACAATCTGTCATCACTTGTCCACCGTCCTCATCCTTGAGTGCGCATTCAGTCTGTCGCAAAATTGATGCCTCCTTCGTGAGCTTTCAGCCTCGTTCATCTATTTCCTAATAGTCACTTGTGGTTATTGATTGATGCCACGTCCTTAAATCCCTCAGAGCGCAAAATGCATTACCGTTCGCTATTGTACCGTATGTCGCAGTGTGTCGTTTGTGTGATTTGTGTAATTTCATAATGTATTTTCCACCCTGCTTTAAGTATCGTCAAAGTTTGATCAGAAATCGTATTTTTTCTGCAGATGTCTTCCTAACTACTGCGAGCATGATGGAGAATGTTCTCAGTCCTGGAACATGTTCTTCTGTGACTGTTCGGGAACAGGATACACAGGAGCCACCTGCCATAACTGTGAGTCGACAACAACGATTACAAAAATAACTATTGTTTGTTTTTGAGAAAGTACCTACAAACTCTTTCAAATATTTTTCGTTTTTTTTAAACAGTTTAAACATTATTTATTTTTTTTAGTTCTTTTGAAGTTAATACTCGTTAAAAATGCAAAGCAACCAAATGCATTCTCTACAATGCTAAATAAACAGTTTTTTTCTTCTTTGATAACGCTCAACATGAGCTGACTTGAGATTTCTGTTGCTGTTTTTTTTTCTGGTCAGCCATCTTTGAACCCTCCTGTGAAGCCCACCGGCTTACAGGAAGTGCCTCAGGCTTTTTCTCAATCGATCCTGATGGAAGCGGACCGCTCAAATCCACCGTCGTCTACTGCAACATAACCGGTGAGACCTCTGTGGGATAAAAAAACACAAGTGTTAAGATGAATACTGGGCATGTAGGATAAAAATAGAAACGCATACATACTGTACATGCTGTTTCCTGCAATTTCCTGTTCACAGCTAAGTTTGAGCTTGCCACTTTTTAAATCTGTTTACAGTATTTTCTAGTACTTTTGGTTTGTTTGAAACTCTTTGAATATTACAATAAGGTTAAACTCACTGATGTTAGTTAAAGGGACAGTTCACCCGAAAGTTTTGTTCCAAACCTGAATGAATTTCAATCTTCTGCTAAGCACAAAAGAAAATATGAAGAAGAAGAAATGTAACAGTTAACGGTACATTGACTTCCATCGTATTTTTGTATTAGTGTCTATTTAAAGCAGCGATTCTCAATCCCAGTCCTTGCAACCCACCGCTCCACGTTTTGTATGTTTCTCTTGGCACTTCAGAAATTTGTTCTATTCGAACATATGTACACTGCAAAGTAGACATCACCGGATATTCCGCCATGATTCCAGATCGAAACAAACTTATACATTCCATTCAAAGCGCATTTAAGTGTGCGAGAGACAATTGAAATTGTATTCATTTATTAACTGCACAAATCCACGAATGGAGTTAACGGATTTAACGGCAAACTTTAACGGATTTCCCCTCCTCAGGGAGAAGGTAACAAGGAACACTAAGTAGGGACCACGTAGATCGGAAGAGATTTCATGCATGAAGCTCTCTTCTAAGAAGCTGATTATCTGAATCAGGTGCGTTAACAAAGAGAGACATGCAAAATATCCAGAGCGATGGGGCGTGAGGACTGGGATTGAGAACCGCTGACTAAGTCAAAATAACCTGCTTTGTTGGCAGAGGTTACGTATTTAAATTATCTCCACCCATCAGCGTGTGATTGGGCTTGATATTATAAAAAACTACTATCAAACCACACCTTCAGTGGTGTAGATGGTAAAAAGTTTGGTTCGAATCCATCTTTTGCCAAACTCGTTCTTTTCCATTTTCACATTTCATATCACAGGAGAAAGTCATTTATTTGCAAGGAGGAATATAATCAAAAAATGTAAAATAAATCATCAAATAATGTTGTTGGTGTTGGGAGGGTTTTATTGTCCCAATAATGCAGCATCCATTTAATAATTCTAATAACATTGATAATATTCACTTAAGTTAATGTTTTGCAAAAAACATGGTTTCGAGAGGATCGCAAACGAAGTAATCAGACACGGCTGGCAGCCGGTTCCCTAATCATCCCTTGTTTATTCACACCCAATCAAATAACTTCCCCACTTTTCCCCTTTATCTTTTATTACTATAAATTCACCCAGCTTCAATGTTCCCACATCTCGCTTTTCACATCCCTCCTCCGCCTTCTACCCTATTTCACGCCTTCCGGGGGGGCAGACGGTGAACGAGCCAAATGCCAAACCCTTACACTCGCTAGTGTTCCATCCTCTAGGGTTCAGAGTTCGCTCATTACAATCTCATTACAAGGAAGGGTGAACTCTTGAAATATGTTATTATTGCATACTTTTTTTACATGTACTTAAGCACTTGTGTAGATATTTGCCACCATTTGCAAAAAAAGTATATATAGCAGAAAATATGGTTATTTTTAAATATGATAAATTCAATCTATTGCTATTTGCACATATAAATAAAGTGTAGTCCTGCCTCAAGGACGATTTGACTTTCAATCTCCACATCCTTTGTTTAAAAACCTTCCTTGTTGAAATTATTTTGTCAGATTATTAACTTATTTTAGGTTTTTTTTTTTAAAGAGACAAAGCTGTCAGGTTATGAAGGCAGTTTTCAGCCAGGGGAAATCTGTTTGAATCCACACCAATACGAAGTCATTAATCAAAGCTTGAAGTTGTCCAATGGCTGATGGATGTTGCGTTGTCTGCCAGGGCTGTCTGGGTCCCAGAGTGCAAAACAACAGGTCTATCCGGGGGAAACCGAAGCCGGGCCCGTTTTGCTGGACTGTTATACACGCTGCTCGTTCTGTGAAATATTACTCATCTCCTGCAGAATTGTGATAAAGCATCACTCTCTTACGCACACATCCGCTGGCTCAGAATCCACTAGAATAAAGTGCCATTGACTTCGGCCAACCTCAATTAGAAATACCGCGTGAAATGTAAATTACTGTACGCTTGGCATACGCAGACTTAAGTGCCTGCTGGCTGAATAAACATGACCCCCCCGCTGAGGTGTTTGCCGGATAAATGAAAGCTGACGTCAAAGGTGTAGGGAAGATTGGCCTTAAGTCTGGGTTGGAGGAGACTTGCTGCGCTGCTTTATTTTTAAAGCTAATTGAAGTTGCGCTTTTTTCTCATTAAACATTGTGTGCGTTATTATCGGGATTATAGTTCGCTTTTGTGAACCGAGGAGGTATGAATTGCTACGAAATCAGTTTAGTATGGATTTACTTTAATGGCAACGTGCTACATACTATGCAGTGAATACTACAGTATGCTGACTGCAAAAATAATGTTTTTTGTTTTGTTCTTCCCCAGATGATAAGGTTTGGACCGTAGTGAATCACAACAGCACGGAGACAGTGAGGGTTCAAGGGTCATCGCTTCAGAAACCCCACGTGATGAGGTTTAACTACAGCGCGTCTCTGGAACAGCTGAGGACGCTTGTGGGCAGGTCTGAACAGTGCCAGCAGGAAGTTGTTTATCTCTGCAGGAAGTCCCGCCTCTTTAACACATGGGGTGGGTGTTGAACAACTTTTTTTTTCGCTTCATATAAAATTATATATTTAGTTAAAGTTTTGCAAATAACGCATTTCGAGAAGAACGCGATACCAATTAATCCCGCACAGCTGGTAGCCCATCAGCTAATCATTCCCGTTTACCCACATCCAATCGCTTCACTTCCCATTCACTATAAAAACCCCAGCTTTCATTCCATCCGCATTTTTCTTCCAGTTATTTTTTTTATTCAGTCAATACTTTTGTGTTCCTTCCGGGGGAGCAGTCTGAGACCGAGCCGAACTTCGAACCCTTGCCCACACTAAGGTTCAAAGCACTTGGGTTCGGGGTTCGCCGTTCTTCCGGGCTCTCTCCCCTGATAGCATACCAAACTCACTAAAACCACTTATGAGGAAAGCGTGAACTCTTGAATTGCTTTCAAATGATTAATCCCATCCAAAACAAAAGTTTTTGTTTGCATAATATGTGTGTGTGTTCTCCGTATATGTATTACGAATTTATAAATACAAACACATGCAGCATACATTTAGAAAATATTTACATGTATTTTTTGTCTATCTTTATTTAGTGTATATTTATACATACATAATATATAACCATACATACATACTATACATACATAATATATATATATATATATATATATATAACAATTATTATTATATAATTGTAAATATTATATAATTGTCATTAACTAATCTGTCACATGCATTTTTCCGACACTTTTTATATCTACTGTTTATTATGACGATTTATTATGTATTTTGAATATTTAGCTTTTTTGTTTGCTTATTTTTTTATTTTTGTAGTAATTTTGTTATGTGCTGTCGTCTTTATATTACTATTTAGATTTAATTTAATTATAGTTCAGTTAAACTAAAAGTGACTCCGCTTATTTCATATTTTATTATTATTTTTTGTTTTGTTTATATGTTTTATTATTATTTATTATTTATTTTATTTTAGTTTAGTAGTTTTAGTTTTAGTATTTACTTTTTTTTTATTCAGTCAATATTTTTTTTGTGCTTGAACTTAAACTTATGTTAGTTGCCAAATCAACACTTTTAATTTAAATTTTAAGTTCTTAATCCAGTATTAATATATTATTATATATAAGCTTTATTCCAGTTAACAGATGTTTTTCAATAGTTGTATGAAACTTTGAAAGTTATACTTAAATATGAAAGTTACTTAAATGTTGAAACTTCTATAAAATTATTTGAACAGTTCCTCTGCATTCGTTCCAAGTCCTTACTCTTAATTACAACGTCTCAGCTCATTGGATAATTTACCCAAAGTGGAATTTGTTCAGATCTATAATCTGACTTGACCCCGATCTAATTACAATATTAACTGATGGGAAATGGCGACATTTATAAACTAGCCAGTCCTTGAAATTGTTCATCAGTTTGTGGCAGGCACAGAGATATTTGCATAATGAGATCTGAAGTTGGGTCCTGGTCTTGCGCTCTGGTGGCAGTAGAGCAAAGGAACAACGATAGGCCTGATTTTTCCTGGGGGATATTGAGTAGAGAGGCTAAACGTGTGGAAAAACGGTGGCTGGATCTTGTGGGAATATCTCCATTGACTGAACACTTTAGATCTGTTAACCTCAGAGGAATCTAATGACAAAAACCTCCAGCTCTTACTTATGTGCAGTTGACAACTGTATTATCATTATCATTATTGTAATTTTGGTTTTTTTGTTTTTTCAAATGGGAAAAATTATTATTTTTATTATTATTATTGGCATTTGGAAAAATTACAGTATTTTTAATACGGTTATCTTTTAAATTATTACATTTTTATAGGATACAATATCATTAAAATATAAACATTACATATGCCATATTATTATTATTATTATTATTATTATTATTACATCATGTAATATAATTATAAATATAAACATATATTATTTAATTTTTTTTATTTTTTTACATTGACTGTATAAAATGTAGACCAAGAAAACCCTTATAAATTAAAGGTTATGAATTAAATATTACTATATTTTTACACAATAGCCTAAAATATAAACATTATGCATTCTATTATTATTATTATTGTTGTTGTCATACATTTTAAAACTATAGAACTAAGATTAGAAAGATATTTTTTTCCCTTGTTTGTCTAAAGTCAATTTTGATATTTTTAACAAATGCTAACCATCTTTTATTCCTCTCTCTCTCTGAAATTTTTGTTTTTTTATAATGAATGTTATAATGTTTTCATGTCTTTTTAACGTAAAACAAGTAAGTGTGATTAGGTAATAAAATATCATATATATCTTTGGTCAAACTATGTTTATGGGCCGTACCACAAAAATAGTCATTGACTGTCAGTATTAACTTTCTATATCGGCACATCCCTAAGGTGTTTTTTGTTATCAAGCAGTGTTAGATGTCACAGGTGAAATAAAGAAATGCGTTGTCTGAAATGTGTTTGCTCCAGATGGAACGCCCTTGTCCTGGTGGCTGGATAGGGCAGGAGAGAGAAGGACGTACTGGGGTGGATTTCTCCCCGGGGTGCAGCAGTGCGCCTGCAGTCTGGATGAGAACTGCATCGATATGAACCACTTCTGCAACTGTGACGCTGACCGCAGCTCATGGTACGAGCCATCACTGTTTACCTGTTTCTACACCGGTGCTCCTTCATATTAGATTGTGTGTTGTTTGTTTGAAATCTGTTGAATATCATCTCAGCGCATGTTGACGGTATCAATTGCTGCAGATAGTGTGTAAACACAGTTATTGTTTGCTTTTGAACAGGGAGAATGACACAGGAGTGCTGTCCTATAAAGAGCACTTACCAGTGACCGAGATCTTAGTAGGAGATACAAACAGAAGCGGGTCAGAAGCCATTTACAGAGTGGGATCTCTGCACTGCTACGGGGACAGTACGTAAGCATACATGTCTCATTTTATCACACTTCAGCAATGCTTAGAAGCGCAGATGTACAACTGTAAAACATTGAATAGGAATACGTTTATTTCTGCTTTTGTGAACGCATGCTAAAATAACTTAAAATAAAGTTTTTATAATTGCGCATACCAAATAATATCAATCAAATTGCAGCTGGGTTGTTTTAATTAAGTAATAATAACTTAAACAAACACAGGGTATTAACTAAATTAAAGTTCATTGAAAGCATGTTATAGCAAAAGCAGAGAGCTCCACATTTCGTGTTTTAGAGGTAAAAAACACACTCATTTTTAGACTGTATACTCCATTGTAATGCATAAAAAAGTTTCAGCTTTTATTTATTTTTTAAAAGATCATTAAAAACATCTTAATTTGTGTTCCGAAGATAAACGAAATTCTTATGGGTTTGGAGCGGGTAATTAATGACTGAAATTTCATTTTTGGGTGAGCTAACCCTTTAATTCTTTCAGTTCAATTGTTTCCTTTACGTGTATTAAAATAATCATGTCTAATATTTTGGACTTTTTGCATGCCAAAGTATTCAGTTCCTTTTTAAGTGAATTCATTACATTTACAATTTATGAGTCTGACAGATGCTTTTACCCAAATGACTTGCATTGCAATCTCTAATTTTATCCATGCTTATCCCGGGGATCAAATTCATGATCTCCTCATTGTTTAGTGCTGCCTTCTACAGTTGTTGCTGCGTGTTTAATAAATTAAATGATTATGCTTAACCATTTTTGGTGCATTTTTGTAGTTAAATTGTGCATTTTAATGCAATTAAGTCATATTAATCCTATGTGTTAATGTGCTGATTTTAACATCCTTAAAAATGGTGTATATCTAGAGCTTGCAGTCAGATCTTGTCTTCACTTCACACAGTCCATCACTCCTTAGCTACCTTTATAAAAGAGTGATATAATTTCCGTCAAGGCTCATTGAGTTTCAGGTCATAATTAAGTCTTATTATAAGAATATTTTAATGAAAACCATAATCGGGCTCCTCTTTCCTCAGGGTTTCTGTGGAACGCCGCTTCTTTCTACCAGGAGTCGTCCTACCTGCACTTCCCAACACTTCAGGCCGAGCTCAGCGTCGACATCTCGCTCTATTTCAAAACCACGGCTCCCTCCGGTGTCTTCCTGGAAAATCTGGGCACAAAAGACTTCATTAGAGTGGAGCTCAGTGGTGAGACCTCTTTTACTGAGAACTAGACTTTAAAAACAGTAAAATACCGAACTTTTCAAATAAAGAGTTAAGAATTGTATTGCTTTGTTTGTTTAACAATGTAGCTGGTTTGAAAAATATGACCTTTGAATGAAATAGAGTAAATTTTGGTAACACTTTACAATAAGGTTCAGTAATTAACTACAGTACATTAGTTAACAAGAACTAAGAATGATTAATACTTACTTTTACGTATTTCGGAGATAAGAAATAAAGTGCCCCCCCCCTATGAAAACGAAATGTATAATCACTAATTATGTGTGCATTTTCCTGCAGTTACCGTATGTGCGCTCTGTCATATTTCAAACACTGAATTTTCTAAGGCAAATTAGAAAAGTGAAATAAAACTAACCGAAAGTTGCGTGACGAATATTATTGCTGGAATTAATAAACTAACAAAATATTTTGAAAATTAACTTTGTGAGGTAAATATTGATGTAAATATACAACCACTAAAATACAGCGCATAAAAATACAAGCCATGCAAATACAACGCATTCAAATGCAAGCTCTGTTAATTGTTGTGGAATTCAAGAAGCTTTTTGTTTCAAATTCTTTAGGCAGGATTTTTTTTCCATATTCTGCATCTTTTATTAATATTAATTAATGTTCATTTCTGCATTTACTAATGCATTATTAATCACAATCTGTGTTTGTTAACATTAGTTAATGCACAATCAACAAACAATCAATTATTGTATTTTTGTTAACTAACATTAACAAACATTACTAAATCGGTTAATAAACTAATGTTAACAAATGACACCTCACTGTAAAGTTTTACAAATTATATAATATTAAAATGTGTATTATATTTGTGTGTGTGTGTGTATATAAATTATATATATATATATATATATATATGTGTGTGTGTGTGTGTGTGTGTGTGTGCATGCAAAATACATTTTTGTTCCCATAATATATGTATGTGTACCATGCATATTAATTATGTATAAATAAATACACAGCATATTTTGAAAATATCTACATTTATACATTTAAATATTCATATTTTTATATTTGATATTGTTCTTGAATATATTTAATTTAAAACATACACACACACACACACACACGTATTATGTAAACAAAAGCTTTTATTTTGAATGCGATTTTTACCATAAATGGTTACAATAATTTTTTATAAATAATTTAATATAGATTACATTTTTATAATGTTTTTATTTATTTGTTTGTTCATTTATTTATTCCTAAAATATGATGCAACATGTTCCCTCACAGGTTTTGTAAGCTTCAACCAATCGATCTATTGCTTTATCAACACAAATGTGAATTAAAAGGATAAAAGCCCCTAATATTCATGTTGTATCATTAGTATTTGCAGCAAAGAGAAGAGGACGTAGACAGTTTGAGCGGAAAGACCAGTTTTAGTGAACTGTGCCGCTGAAACCATCAGCTGTGTAATTACTGTACACAGTTCACAGAGGCTGTTCATCTTCATCATACTGCATGCCTTCATATTTATTTTTTTTCCCCAAGTATAAGGATAATTTTTTTTTTCACCAAGATTTACAAAAATACATTGGCTCCATGTAAACAAGGTAGTTACATTACAACATGGCATTGTTTCACTTTATACTTTGACTTCTTCCGTGGTTCAAAGAACAGCTTTGTGCTTGCATATAAAAAATGTACAATATTAAATACAGTTATCCCTACAATTAATATGATAAACACAAATTCCTCATGCATATGCAGTGATTTGTGTGTTTTGTTCTGAATCCCGCAGCACCCTCTGTCGTGACCTTCACATTTGATGTGGGTAACGGCCCGGTGGTTCTGACGGTAAAGTGTCACGTGCCGCTGAACGACAAGCAGTGGCATTATGTTCGAGCAGAGAGGAATGTGAAGGAGGCGTCGCTGCAGGTGGACCAGCTGCCCTTGCGTTTCCTGGAGGCCCCGTCTGAAGGCCACACCCACCTTCAGCTCAACAGCCAGCTGTTCATTGGTAGGCACCGCCCTGAGTGACAGCTCTGTGCCAGCGGGGAGTAAGAGAATAATATCCCTGTACCTCACCACAGATGCTGCTAATAGTGTTTAAATGCTAATTACTACAATGTTAAATTCACTTTTATAATGAATTTATCCGATCCGAGATCAGGTTAAAAACCATAGACGGTGGTTCAATAGTTCGCTATTGGGGAGCGATCTCAAGGAACTAACTTGATTCGCTGGTTTGCAGCAAATCATTGAAATGTAAAAATATTTAGGAACATTTATGAAGAAATGAATGTGGGAAGTTTGATACACGTGCTGAACACTATTTCGAAAGAGTTAATTCACAAAAGTTTTTCGATTCATGAAGCTTCACAAAGCAGTGCTTCACTGGCGATAAAATCTTTTTTGTGTGTACTTTTTTGTAGTACTAGCCACTAGTTATTTTTGTTGCACTAGTGTTTTGGTGCTAATTTTTTGTCGCACTAGTGTTATTGACGTTTTCTGTTAATTGACGTTTTCATATAATTGAGTTGCAGTAGCACTAACGAAGCTTTCTGTTTTTATGCGCTTAATTTTATTGTACTAGCACTAGCAAAGCTTGTTGCTTTGTGCTTAATTAGGATGTACTAGCGTTAACAAAGCTTTTTCTTTGCTAGTAAAGAACCTAATATGGTTTTACAAGCCGATAGCAAAGCCATCTGTTACTTTTGGTTTTAATTTTGATACACCAACAAAACCTTGATTTTTTGCTTTTAAATGTTGTATTATTGTTCAAAAAGCTTCCTGACTTTTTAAGCCACTAATAAAAGTTTTTTTTGTATTTTAGCGCTTAATCTAACAAACCTTCCTTTGTAAAAAGACTGCATTTTTGTTTGTGCAGGAGGCACAGCCTCGAGGCAGAGAGGATTTCTAGGGTGCATCAGGTCATTAAACATAAACGGGATGACGCTTGACCTTGAGGAGCGGGCTAAAATGACCCCTGGGGTCAGTTCAGGGTGCCCGGGTCACTGCAGCAGCCAAAACAGCTTGTGTCACAACAGGGGGAAATGTATCGAGAAGAGCAGTGGCTACGTTTGTGACTGCACACACTCAGCCTATGGAGGACCCAACTGCAAGAAAGGTACACTGGAGATAAATCTTTTGCACTAATATTGAGGTAGTTTGTATTGACTGTACTCTTGCCATAAGACGTTTTTATTGTGACTGTTGACTGTCTTGCACATTATGGATTCTGATTAAAAGGTTAGTTCACCCAAAAATTTTAATTCTGTCATTAATTACTCACACCCATGTTGTTCCAAACCCATTACATTTTCATTCATCTTCTGAACACAAATTAAGATATTTTTGTTGATATCTGACTTTCCATAGACAGCAACACAACTGAAGTGATCCCAGGTTCAGAAACGTAGTAAAAACACTGATAAAACAGTCCATTACGCATCAGTTGATCAACTTTTTTTTTGTGCAGTAAAAAGAAAAATAACATAATTTAACTCCACCATTCTTCTTCTGTGACTTACGTCTTCTGCCATTTTAGAGACCATCACAACGTAACGGTTATGCAAGTTTTAACTGATTTGACGTAATCAGCCTTCTTAATATCCAGGTGAAAGCACGCGCATGTGCACAATTTGCGGCTGAAAGCGTAGACTCTTGCATTGTTATGCTCTCTAAAATGGCAGAAGACGTTAGTCAAAGAAGAAGAATGGTAGAGTTAAACGATGCTTGATTTTAAATCAAACATCAAAAATCTAATTTATTGCGCAAAAAAAGTATTCTTGTCCAACTTACGTTAACAAAATGCTAACAAAGCAAACTAGTTGTTTTTATGCTTAGTTTTGTGCTAACAAAGGCTCTCTTTCGATCTGAATTTTGTTGTATTAGTGCTAACTAGGGCTGGGCGATTTAATTGTCGATTTATTCATGTGCATTTATTCAGTAAGGTCGTGTATCAACTGCCGCTCATTTTAAAAACAGCTGATTGAGATTTCCAGCTAATCAAAGAAACCCGCTTTACTGACGGAATGCGCACAAATGAATCAACGGTTTAATCGCCCAGCCCTAGTGCTAAAATAAAACGCTTTATTTATTGCGTTATACTAAAAACCATTTCCAATACAGTCTCTTAAAAGCAAATTAAATTTCAAAGCAATGGTAAACATACCATATATTCATAACTAAAATAAGGTGCTAATTGGATAAATATTGGGCAATATATCTGTCTATTTCTGACAGAGAAGGTTTTAGATTCCCCTGCAGTACAAGGGAACAATTCCTCATCAAAAACAGTTTGTTTCAACTTTGTTATCCTCCTGACTCCTCTACTGCATATCAAAGAGCGTTCCAGAAGGAGGACGTTTAGGAGCCGGGCATCCTTGATTTCTGAAGACTGCAGATTGCACCTGATCAAAGCTGAGCGGGATAAAACATGAGATATTCAGTGCAGTTCTGTTATTCTCTGTCTGTCTCGCTGTCTCGGCATGGCTCGCGTCCATGACCGTGAACCGCAGTTGTTTGGATGAATTTCGCTCAAAGGGTTGCAATTTGACCAATCCCAGCGGACCCTCCCTGCCCATCACGCTCAATGCTAAACCTCTCTTCTGTCAATACAGCCTTTATCACATTTGATCCTCTGATATACCAGACAGCCGAGCCATTCAACGCTCCGTGAATGAGACAGCGTTTCTGCCTTTGCGTTTTCTTTATTGGACTCCAGAGGGATTGTGTTTCCATTCTGATAATATTATGAGTAAACACCATGAGATGTCCAGGGGTCGGTTTCAGTCCAAGCATAATTTTGCATTCATTTAAAGTTTAAATGATTCATTTCCTCTGCATTTTCCATTCTGTCCATTCAGCGGCATGTCCTTGGTGTTCGAAAGCGCATTAATATGCTGATAGGGAAACAAAAACACGGCCAATCGTCATATAAGATCAGCCCACCAGCGTTTGCACCAACATTTTCACGCTTTTGTGTTTTCTTCCTTCTCAGAAGTTTCGGTGTCCTTTGAAAGCGGGTCCTCGGTGACCTACACCTTCCAGGAACCATTTTCCGTGATGCGCAACCACAGCCGTCAGTCTTCGGCTATCTTCGCCCAAAGCAGCAATTCACGAGAGAGCATCGCCTTCAGTTTTCTCACAACTCAAACGCCTGCCATGCTTCTGACAGTCAACACCTATCATCAACAGTACATGGCCATTATTTTGGCTCACAATGGTACTAACATAATATTACTGTTTTTAACTGCTATATGGGTGAATGTTTTGGTCATACTATGTATCATCCCTAAATAATACAATATATTTTGATAAAAAATGAAAAATATAAATAGACATGCAAAAATAAATATTATTAATACAGAAAACCCACATTCTCATTTCTCACTGAATTATTATTCTTTATTATTATTATTAGCATAATTATTATTGTAAAAATTACATTTATGTATTTTGTATAGTATAATGTATATGATATAGTATTTATGCATCATAGTTTGTTGTACTGCTTTATATTTATGCTTATTACAATTTAAATATTTAATGTATTTAATATACAGGAAAAAATTATATATATATATATATATATATATATATATACTGTATATAGGTTATAGGTTTTAGAACTTCAATGAAAGGTTTTGATCCTCTTCAAATATTGACTACTACATATATATATATATATATAAATATATATATTTTTTTTATATAACAAAATATGCAAATTTTTCACTTGTCATTATTGTGGGTAAAGTATCATTATTAATGCACAAAACACATTACTTTCATGTACACTGTATAATGTTCATTATTTAGTTTGTATAGTAGCATAATAGTGTCTTTTGGCTGCCTTAAATGTAAAATTAAATGTATAATATTTAATATATGTGTGAATTAAAACCATCTTGAGGTTTAGAGGAAAATGATGGTAATGACAATTTAAATAAGTAAATTATAATAATAATAATAGGTTTAAAGTTAACTCCGTAAGCAGGTTTCTTATAATAGCTACTGGCTAAATTTAGTCTAGAAATAGTCTAAATATCTATATTATCAGAAAATCATAACAATCACAATACTGAATGCAGCAGGAAATTGTATATTTCATTTTTATTGAAGATTTAAAGATTTATTCCTGTTACGGCATGCGCCAAATCACAGAGCTGTATTGGCCAATCAGAGCTGTTTTTTGATTACCTTCAAACTGTCAGTAGATGATTACAACAATGATGGTGATGGTGATGATTGGAGAGTAGCATCCTTTCTGTGTTCCTCATATTTCAAAACAGCGGTCAAGCTAGCAATTACCCTCATCAGTGGGGAAGGAAATGAGCCATCCAGTGTGCTGTGCTGACTTGATTCTGTCTTACTTGTGTCTCAAATTGCCTGCGCTTCTTGTGTCTCATTGATGTCCTGCAGGGAGTTTGCAGATTTGGTATCGGCTGAACAGAGAGAAAGAGCCCGACATCTTTACACCAACATCCCTTAATTTGGCTAACGGAGAGCTCCACAGAGTCCAGATCCATAGAGAAGGAAGGGACATGTATGTCCAGGTAAGTTTGGGATATATTTCGAAGCGAAAAAAATTTGGTCAGTTCTTTAAATGACTAATTTTGTGTCAACAATATTAGTATAAATTATTGTTCTTTATTGATGAAACCTGAGTAGATGTGCATAAATATGGTTTTATGAACAATTTTGAAGATTTGCACAACTTACGTTTTCCAACAAATTGCCCAGTTTAGTGAAAGATGATTGTTGCTATCATGCAAAAATTCATGGACAAGTAGTTCAATACTTCAAATTAATTTGAAGATGTTTGTTGCGTTCATGCAACAGTTTACATATAGTATTCAAAAAAAAATTGCAAAGACATTCAGTATCTGTAATGGTGTAAAAGATGTGGGTCGCATACATGCAACAATATGAACACTTTTTCTACACAAAAAAAATTGGG
>JAUMHI010000068.1:3484447-3535103 GCA_032359435.1 Enteromius unitaeniatus | reverse complement strand
TATCTGTAATGGTGTAAAAGATGTGGGTCGCATACATGCAACAATATGAACACTTTTTCTACACAAAAAAAATTGGGGTGTGAATTACATTTATTAAATAAGTTTTTGTGCATATATTAAAATATAAAAAAAAAAAAAGAAAGATGTTAAAGATTTTCACACATTTTAATGTATAGGTCACATTTTTGTGACAAAATTAGTTTTATGTATAATTTGCATAAATTCGAAATAAATGTGTGTTGCACATTAAATAAGAATGGTTCTAAAACACATTATATTCTTGAGACAATATACATAAGAATGGTTTTAATAAATAGAAATTTAATGAAGGTATCAATTTTAATGAGAACGGTTTTACAAACAATTTACAAAGAAATTTAATTCCACTTGTGTTTCATAATTCACTTCTGTTGTTGCTAAAGGAAAGTTGTAGCCTCATTAATCGTATTGCTCTCAATTGATTTAGATCACATTTGTTTTCAGTCTGAGTTAAATAATGTATCCTGATGTACACGACTGATGATACATTGAAGTTTTGTACCCTGGTAGCAGAGACTTTATGAGCAGTGCTTAAACTCAAGGATGTCATCAGTATTCTCCACGCAGTGTTGCAGATTAACAAGTGGCGGCTTTTGTCTCACACCAATAAAATATTTGTAGAATCTTGCGAATGTCACGCCACATCTCTATCTCTCTTTCTCTCTGTATCCTTCTCCTTCTTAGATTGATAAAGATACCAATCTGAAATACAGCCTGTCCACGGACAAAGAGTTGATCACGATAAGGTCTTTGACATTGGGGAAAGTCACAGGTAGGTGGTTTAATTAAACTTCAAGATTAAAGCTGTGGGTGTGCGAGCTTGTGCTTAACTGACTAATTCACCACACAGAGCCACCTTGAGATAGTTAGATGAGTGAGAATCCTTCATTTAGCACTACATACACAAGTTTGGCCAATAAGAAGTATGAGGTATGGTCTTCTTGCTTCTGTCAGGTCGAGCTGGTGTAGATGAGGAAGTTCTCCAGGCTGGATCGAGAGGTTTCATTGGCTGTCTTTCTTCAGTTCAGTTCAACCATTTGGCTCCTCTTAAGGCAGCCATATTGAATCGAGGCAGCTCGTTGGTCAATGTTTTCGGGAACCTGGTAGAGTCAAATTGCGGAGAGCTGGCTGATAAGTCTTCATCCAGATCTTTGTCAGGTAGGTAAAAGTGACTTTTTATGTTTTCAAAAAATGGCAAAATCAATGGAATTGCTGTACAAACAACAAACTTCATTCACAGATCATGCAGACACAGGAAGCAGAGGGAAAAAACGTACAAATGCTGCCCAAAGTGACTCCGCTGTAATTGGAGGTAGGTGCTGCTCCGTTTTTGTGTTTGCTGTAAAATCAAAACATTGACTGCCAAGTAAATTACACTACCAAGGTCCAGAAAAGTATGAAAACTTTGTCTGAATTATCTGCCACCAGTGGTTCAATCGTAACATTATGAAGCAACGAGAATACTTTTTGTATGGAAATAAGCCAAAAATAATGACTTAATTCAACTATCTGGAACTGTAACATCACCACAGCAACATCATAAAAGAGTGTCTGCTGGTCGCAAATAGTGTATGGTCTTCTTAGTCAGCTGCGATAAAAGGATATGTTTTCTACGCACATCCCTGTGTCGTGGCTGAAAAAATCTAATAAAATAAAATCTTCGAAATGGTGCTACGGTGACATTAGTTACAAATTGTTGAATAAAGACAATATTTTTGTTTTATTTCGGTACAAAAAGTATTCTAGTTGCTTCTTAAAGTTACGGTTGAACCACTGATGGAAGATGAAGTATTCATGGCTTTCATACTTTTATGGATCTTGAGAGTGTTATTTATTTGGCAGTCAATGGGACAGTCACAAGCCTCCTGGTTTTCATCCAAAATATCTTAAATTGTGTTCTGAAGAATGTGACCATCGCAGAAGTTCAAACTAAGCAGCTTTCTGTTGGTCAATGCAGCAGTTCTATGTGATCAGCCAGTTGCTTAATGTGCAAAGGAAATTTCATCGGTGTCAGCATAAGTGCCACTTACTTATTCTGTCTCACGTAGGTTTGATTGCAGCAGTAGTGCTCATTACCCTCTGCGCCGTGGCCGTGATGACCCGCTTCCTGTACCGCCATCGACACGAGCGTACCCGGCAGATGGCTTCCGTCAAGGAGAAAGATCACCAGCCCAGGCCAGAACTCAGATACCGGGCCGAGTTGGACCTACACAGTGCCATGAGAGACAGCAGGAAAGAGTACTTCATCTGACCTGTGACGTACGAACCTCGTGACCCCCACTGAGTCGCTGTGACCCTAGCGTTCGGCGCCAACTCAGTGGACAGGGATTGGGGACAGGAAGTCAGCTGAGCCTTGTGGACACAGCCAGTGCCCTTCACCCTCCCAACCACTGTCCTTTAGCATCCAGGATTCAGGGAATGGAAAGCACACAACACAGATACGTTGAATTACAGGTGGACGCAGGAAAGCGTGGCGGATTTTAACAGACCAGGTTTATATCGGTGGTTCTTTGCTGCGGTTTTAGACAAAACGTTTCCCAAGAGTTAGAAGATCAGGTGGCTTCAAAGCTCAGAAGCCGTACCCAAACATGGCCTTCAGCCCTTCGTAGAGGATGGAGAATCAAACGTTTGAAGCGACACTTTTGCTTTCAGGGCTAATTATTTAACCAGACAACAAAGAGATTACAGAATCGTTTGTGTGCGCACACATGCAAAACGCTCTGGCAGACAAACAAACACTCGACGGTCTCCAGTTTGTGGACCATGACCAATCAAACGGCTCTGGTGCGGTACTAATCCAGCACGAATCATCTTGTTCAGCCACAGGCAAGCACGATGTAGTGATGCAAATAAAGTGGGTGATGTTACCAGTGGGGCTCTTTCACTTCCTCCTTCCTTTGCTCTGTTTCTCCTTCATACATTCACTCCTTGTTTCCTTACCTAAGGACTACTTGAAATGGCATTCATAATGCATTTAGCTTAACAGTCATGTGACAGTTCGCTGAACAGGAAATATGACTTGATTGTATCAATGAATGGGTTGCGATAAACAGGTGTTGTGATTCAGATTGAACAGGAGGGGCTGATGATAGCCTTTGAAAAGGAGGTGGAGCAAGTTATTTAATTCAGATAAAGGTTCCCAAAGTCTTTGCTTATTATTTGGGGTAATTTGCACTAAAGAATCATTCAGAATAAGGCCATTTAATTATGGTTATGTCATATTTTTCAGAGTGAAACTTTGATTTTATTTAGCGAGATTTGATGGTATCATTAAAAGCACAGTAGGAGTGATATTGGTCAATATAATTTTTCCTGCCAACTTGGTTACATCAGCAGAAAAGTTGTCGATTAAGTTTAATGAAAAACACTGATTCATGCACAATAAAACCTGTATCATTTTTTAAGAAATTAGGACTACGCAGTGTCAATTCCCATTTCGATTTGTCTGTAAAAACCCCATAAAATGATTTGACACAGCTTTTGAAACTGGAAGTTGAGTATTTGCTGTTAATGATTTATTTTAAATAGCGGAAAGCCTTTACAGCATACTTTGCAGGTTAAATGATGTTACCAATAGTTGTAGTTGGTATGTAGAAAAGGGAAATTCAAATTGTTTAGTGGATTTGGACACAGATACAAGACAAGTCCTCAGATCTGTTTTTGCTCGAAGATTGTAAATCTGAAATGCATAGAGGTGCTTAACGTTTATTTAGTCAACTTTTAAAGGCGTGCTAACAATATAAATGGCCTCAAATTAATAGACATGATTTTACAAGCCACGGTACTCAAATTTTGATTTCATAGGGTCTTTAAGTAAAGTTATACAGTCAATTTTGATTTTATGTTGTCTTTAAAGCCTCACTCGTTCAGTGCATCTGTTTCTGGTGCTATCACTCTACCACATGCTCTTACAGATTTACTGTTGGAAGTGTACATGTGATGCACCCTACAGTATAAAGATTTTGCAGGTCCTAATGTGACTCCTAAAATCTGAAGACACTGATTAGTTTCAAGAAATGTTGTTCCAGAAGCAAAATAATAATAATAAAAGAATGTAGAAAGGATGCTCTACTTGTTTACTGGTTTAAAGTCTCATATGCTGATCCGAAATGGCCACGATGGGTTGTCCGGAAACACAAAGTTCCCTGTGAATCACAGTTGCATTGGAGTGCATCAAACTAGTCCACAATAAACTCTTAGACTGGGAATATGAGAATTCATTCTGTACTGGTGGGACCTTCAATTGCATTATATTCCAGAGGAACCAAGTAATGGAGTCAAAATATCATTCACATCCTTTTAAAGGTTGCCAGGTCTTTCCCGTATAAGCCTCAAATATGTCTTAGATCATATTATGATTGCTTCCTCACTGCTATGAGATATAATCTAAATATAATTGGTTCCCGGACTCAACAGGATAAAAAAAAAAAAAAAAAAAGTTCTGAACAGAATAGCATAGGAAAGGGTCAAGATGTGCAGATTCCTCCGATAATACCCACAATGCACCAGAGCGAAGCTTTGCGGCGGTATCTAATCATCGCCCCACCCAACCCCCTCATTTGTCATTTTCAGTAGCGTCAGGACAAAGAATCAGTAATGCTAGATATTTATCTAGCCGTGATCTATGTAAATGTCACTCCCGCGATGGAACAGAGATGATGGATCCTCTCTCAAACAGCCCTGGGCTCAGAACTGAGTCCGATTTACAGCTAAATCCATCTCGGCATGGATAAACACCAGCCGGAATGTTCTACCACGATTGGCTCATTCCTCTCATTAGATTTCGGTGCGTCTCACCGAGGTAATGAATCCTCAATCTCAGATATTCATGCTAGCGAAACTGAAATGAAGCGGGATGGCTTACTGAGCAATTTTAGCAGCTCACAGGAAGTTTAAGATGTGATGTGGGTATTTTTAAAATATGCCACACATCACTAGAAAAACAAAAATGGTGCTTTTTTTAATGGTGGCAGTACATCCACACATGTATGTGTACAAAAATGTAGGGAAGAAGCAATTTTCATGTCGAAATTGCTAGTGATTTAAAAGTAATAAGTAATTACAATGAAATGGCAAGTACATTAATTTTTCTCCATTAATTTTTGTTTCATGACTTGCAAAATAATTTACATTGCAGATTGTAACAATCATAACGAATGCAGGATAAATACCTAAAATAATTATGAAATAATTTATAGGAAAAGATATATTTTAATGACTATCCAATTCTAATCTTTTTTATTGTATTCTATTGTTTTTACATTTTTTTCTGTAACACCATAGGATATGCCAACTACCCATATATATATATATATTTATGAAAAGTATATTTGCAAAAACAGATCTCCAACAATTCCAGTTATTCCAGTGTTTTTTTTTTTTTATGTTATGTTTTTGTTGTGTTAGTGGTCTTTTTTTTTTTATCAAAAAACTTACCTTCAGTTGTATTGAGATTAATTGGAATGCCTAATAAAAATAATTTGGTAAAATTGTAATTTGTTTTTGCAAATAAACTCTTCATGTATGGAATTAACTTTTACTGCATTTTCTGTTTTCACTTTAGTTTAGCATTAATTTCGTTATTTGCAATAGTTCAAATGTTCAATGTCTTCATAGCTTTCTTTTTATTACTAAATTATGACTAAATTAAAAGGATATTTATATATGATTCAGTCAATTAATAATTTCACACAAGCACTAATACAAGTCTATTTGCCTGCTTTTAAATAAAAAATCATTGAGGATTGTTGGATTGAAAATTATTATTAATTCTCCAGATCAATAAGGCTTACCAATTCATTCCTACAGCCCTAGGTGCATCAGCTTTGAGCTGTTAGCGTTGTTGAAATAGTAGCTGCTGTATTTGAAAGACCGAAGTATCGTGTTCGTAGCCGTGGCAGTTTGTGATGCTGTTTTGTAGATGTTTGGTTTTAGCTGAAATTCTCAGAATTTGCCAAGCTGCTGTCACGTAAGACACACATCTCGCTTTCTCCATAACAAGCCAGAACATCCACCACCCCAGAATGCACTAACAAATAAACCACCTTTCACAGAGCTAAAATCTTGTTATCCGAACAGTCTTGGTTGCATTGCTTCGGCTGAAAGCCAAAGGTCTGCTTAGATTCTTATGTTTGGGGGGGGGGGGACTGTAGTGTCCATTGCCTAAACACATTTTTGAAGTGCATTTAAATCATTAATTTACATGACAAATTACTGACAATGTTATGGATTAAAATACACACTAATGACTTATTTATTTTGAGCTTGTTTTATATGGTTATAATTCTAAAGGTGTATTGTAAATAAATGTATATTTAATAATAAAAAAACAGAGACATTTTTGGTAGATTGATGTGCTGCATTTCTGTGTCGTCTTTTCTTCTACCCGCTTATTAGTAATAGTTATGTTAGAGAAGATCTTGACATGCATTGAGAATCTGTCTTGGTTTGACAAGAACAAACAATGAGTTTTGTTCTTGCGGGTTTGCGTTCATTAAGCAAGTGTCAAGTGTTGGAAATGTCTGCTTTGGAACTGTATAAAGACAAACATGGGAAACACTGGGTTTATTTTTGCACCGAGTGAGTTATATTTTGTGTTAACTTTTATCCCGCTTTTTTGTAGCTCAGCATCCACTGGGCAACCGTTTACAGTGTGAATATTCTTGAAAATGTCTGTCTTATTGTTCCATGAATGAAAGCAGTCTTGCAGGTTTGGAAAACATGCAATTTTCATTTTTGGGAGAACTATTCCTTGGTATACATGAAATGCTAATGATAAAAATTAAAGCTTATTAGAACATAGTTGATGTTAGAAATCCAGCTATATTCAATACAATTTTAGGACAATGAGATTTCACAGTAGGTGGGGTTTCATGAATGACAGCAAAAATTAGCGAATGACGCTATCGCGTCATACCTGGTTATGAAACCTGGTTTTTCTGTCTCAGCAATCAAATTTTCGAAGTGCAGAAAGAGAGAGATACATCATCTAAAATAACCACAGAACATTACAATTTGAGTATTTTATTTTATTTTTTATTGTTGTCACTGAAAGCAAAATATTGTTTTTAATAATGTCAAAAAACTACAGCCAATCAGAACAAAAATACATCTAACTGCAGTGGGAAGTCATAGAGTTTCATGCATTACATAACAAAAATAAATACTAGAGGTCACTGTAGCAGTCGACACTCATACCCGGTTACGATACGTATTTTTTGGCCACAATACTGGATTGACCTGAATATAAGGCTATGTTTTTTTTTTTTGGAAATGCATTTAAAATAACATGGTCGTCTTAAATTCAGGATCTATAAAATGTCAATAATACACCCACAACAATAGGTGGCACCATATATGCGTAAAACGAGTGTGTCATTAAATACGTAAGGTATGCTGTAAAATTCGCAAGTGAAAACAAAAGAAAAAGAAGAGTTGTGACTGTCATGTTAGTCCGATGGAACCAAAGGTTCTCTGTAAGTGATTTTAAAATGTAACACTGTGTCTACACCGAACAGTTGACGAACTGCACCGCAACAGCTGAAGTCTACGTCTACACTGGACGCGATAAAGCGACCATTCAAAATCATTTGACACTTGTGTCAAAAATAGAACACAGCACTAGATTTCTGTTGGGAATTTGTTGTACTGCTTCGCGGCATAGACAGCAGAGGTTCTATTGTATTTTGCTGTGTTGCATCACATTGCGGCCTGCCGCTTGTGTCCAGATTTAATTTCGACTGTTAAATCCAATTTTGGTATGCTACGATGAGATGGATAGACTATGTAATTCACACGCGCTACCTTTTATTTTTATGGTATATAAAAAAGTATACATTTTTACTTGTTATTGTTGGTACATTTTACCAGTATCAAAATTAAAAACAATACAAAAAAATGCAATATGAAAATATTTTAAGATACACAACACTGTTTTTGTTGTTGTCACAGAAAGCCAAACATTGTGATTGCGATAATAATCAGCCAATCAGAACAAAAGCTAAAACTGTATGCAGCACGATTGTAGATCAAAATGTCTGCACAACTAGTTCAAACAAAACTTGCCGTGATGTTAGTGTGTGAGTGTGTGACTGCTTGTTTTTATTTAGTAAATAGCTCGATATGCTTTCATCTCACTTGTGAATATTTTTTGGTGAGTCTCTGTCAGAATTTCTGTTAAAAGCCCTATTTGGACGGGACTAGTTTTCTAAACTACGTGTGAGTTTCGATTCTTATTACCTGACGTCTGCGATTTTCATGTACCATTTCGGACGGGACTAACACCTCCGTGTTTGTTACAGAGGTGGGAAGGTCTGTTTTGTATTTTTTTTTTTTGTATCTGTACAAAGTCGGCGTCACAGAGATCACACGCTCTGTATGCATGCATTGCGTATAGTCATTCGGACTGATTACAGTTAGTATAGTCAAAAATACCATGGCGAAGCTAAATGGCTAGTAAAGCAAAACCATGTTCATGTGTGGTTACTTTAGTTTAACTATTGTATTTTTTATTTGTAGCAAACCCATGTTTCATTTTGATAAAGGTACATGTAATAAAAACATATGTAACCAGAAATGAGTAATCTAACCTGATACTGATATTACAATAGCCAGTCTTAACAGTTTACGTGATCTGCCTCTTTATTTATTTAAAAACGAAATAATAAATTCTATATCATAATATATGAAACATGCATACAGTAAGAGCATCTACAGCAGTTTGCGTTGGCCAAAACGCACAAGTAAAAGCAATGTTAAAAATTGTATATCACCGGCATTCACCGACATTGCATACGGACATGATTACTTTTCTCAGAAGATCCCTTAGAGTTTGCTAAAAAAAAAAACAGTAAAGTTACGTAATTTGCTCTGGAATTATCACAGAGGTGGTGAGAGAAAAACACACACATGGCAGATTCGGACAGGATTAAAATCACCAAGTACGTCTGTGAAATAAAAATTTCTCTAACAACCCTTCTGTAAAACTAGTCCCATCCGAATAGGGCTAAAGACTGCTAAAATATAGTCCCATGCCAGATTTCGCTTTTAAAGTCGATTCTCGTTTTAAAGCTTCGTGTATCAGTTTTCTCGCAATGGAACTGCTGATTTCGCTGCTACTATCCCATTGAATATGATCTCTTGCAGTTGAACCTGGGATGACTGTCGTATTCGAGTTACTTCATACCGATGCAACAAAGCTTCAGACCCTGATGTTGAAAGAAAAAATAAATAAATCAAGATCGGTTAAAAGCTTTTGGAGGAGAATTCCGCATCCGATGCAGGCAGCACTTTAGGGACTGTATCAGGTATCCGAGTGTCAGGGAAAATAAAGTCCAGGTGAATGTATCTAGGTAATTCTGAGTCCCTAATGCAGAAAGACAGACAGGAAGGGATACTGTGTCAACAGCAACCATCTAACAAGTTGTAGGACAAAAGGTTGAGTGTATCAACTAACGGGAAGAAAAATTGAGGCCTCTTTTTATTTCCCTTTTTGCCCTGTTGTGGAGGCAGATAAGGCGGGATTCATGTCACCATTTTTATTGAATAATTTCAACTTCCCATCTCTTTCCAATAGCCAGAATTAATATTTTTATACGTTTTGTCTGGCTCATGTCACGTCCTCTCTCTCTTTCATCCATCAGCATGGCTCTTTTAGTCAGCGTACGGCTGTTGAAGTGGGAACTGTACTTTGGTAATTCAAGTCTATAATGAGTAGACAAGTAGACCGGAACATATAGACTCCCACAGTTTGCTGTATCAGGTGGTCTCTAGTGCTAAGGTTCAACTGTTCAGTTCAAACCAGAACAGTTATTATTAAAGTGAAGCATCTCTATATGAAAGTCAGATTGAGGGGCGGGGTCAAAAAGTAAGAGGCCTTGATGATGTCATCAGAACTAATAGTTATTTGGGGGTAAGTTATTATATTTTGATAACAGTGTATAGCATATAGCCAGAAATATGTATATAGCAACTTCGTACAGAGATTTTGTACGAGATTTTTAAAGATTTTTTATTTCACATTTTTTAATTTTTTAATTTTATTTTGTACAACCCTGTTGATTACTGATTAAAATGACGTTCTTTAAAATGATACCTCTTTTGAGTTCTGATGTTATTGTTTTATATTTTTTAACCACTGGTTTTAATAATTACGCTCTAAAAAGTATTTCAGTTCACAGATTCTGAGTTTATATAGTTTTTCTGACTGCTATATTTTCATTCAAAGCAGTTAAGTGTTAAGTTAATTATTAAGTGGTGCTAAATAATATTGATTAAACATTATGGTTTATGGATTTGTACTGTATAAGATATTATTAATAAGTATTCATTTTAAGATCCAGTTTGAGAAACATTGCGCTAAGCTCCTTATCTAAAATGTATTTTCTTCTGATCGAAACTTTTACCTGAAAACATAAGCTGTTTGTAATCTTCTCTACTCCTGAAACATTTAAATGATTCCCAATTATAGTTATGCATATGACTATGCATGCATATGCAATGAGAGCTGCTTAGGAAAAAGTGTACATGTATTAATGTATAGCATAGCTAGAGTCACTGCTAGCAGGGTCACGTAGCAATAAACCATGTACTAGCCGCAGTTCCAATCACAAAAACCCATGATAATCCATTTATTTGTCACATTAGGAATTGAATTCGCCTTACAAATTGCATCGAACGATTGCTAAAATTAAAAAGTAGTGACTCCTACTGTGTAATAGAGTTTGAAAAATGGATGGGGATTAAAAATAGCCGTCTGAGAGGGCGGAGGTGAAGTGTTACGAAGAATCAAACTCCCACTCGCCGCATATAAATGGGATTTAACCGGAGCAGAAGTAATGGCAGCCGTTGTGGTCACATATCAGCTTTTAATTTAAAGCTGGGCCTTCAACCAGTAATTTCATTAAAACGAGTCCAAGAGCAGAGTTGAACTCAGCCGTAACTATCTGGCGCCATCATTCAAACCTGCAGAAACACTCTTTCCTCCTTGATGTACGACCCCTCTCGTGAGATCAATCATCTCTCTGGTTTTCTGTCTCCTGCCTAAAACCTCTGCCTCTCTGTTCAGATCAAATCCAACTAATGGCTTCACACCGCCATCATTTATAAATGCACACCTCTGGCATTATTTCCCACCTTTTTTTCCCTTCTGTGCTCCCTTCCTCGTCTTAAGGTGAAGGGCATATCATGCATGAATTACAGTGTCACCCATCGGTGACAGACATGGATCAAGAAGGCTTGATTTAGTGCTAAATTGCACAGGTGTTAAGGATTAGCTGAGTAAATGTTGACAAGACTGAATTATACGATGCCAAAAGATGTGATGGATGTAGAGGATTATGGGTAAATGTATGATGTCTGTGTCTAAATGCATTTAGGAAAAGGAATAGTTCAACCAAATTGAAAATCGTCATTCCTGCTCTCATATTGCCCACTAATATTTGTCAAAAGACCAAATAAAAAGGCCCCAACAATCTAAAAATGGTCTCCTTTAGTAATTAAAAAAAAAATCAAAATGTGCTGGAATTTGCCAACATGCCAAGATCAGAAAGTCTCATCATATTTGTCTCTTCCAGAGCTTCTGAAGAAGTCTCAAAACGTACTCAGATTTGCAAAAAAAAAAAAAGTCTATGGGTTACATATGTAACTCTGGTATCTTGAAGGAACGAGATGCCACGTTGATGAGATGCTGCGGGAACGCCTCTAGCATGACTCTGAATTGTGTGTAAAATCAGCCAATGAATAGTTGGGATGCCATAGGCAGGTGACGTCACTGGCCAGGAAGCATAAAAGCATGTGGAATGCTGCCGGCAGATAGCTCCTGTCATGCAGCGGAGCATCGACAGGGGATGTCAAAAGTGTGGTTTCGAGATGCGGAACTCGAGCCGCACCGACGAGAAGCTATGGGAACGAAATGCCCATGCCCCCAGACTTTCAAATCCCTGTCTAGTGTATGTTTGAGCACAGCTAAGACAGTAAAACAGACGAGCCCGGAGTGGCTCGCAGATCCAGTCCGCAAAACAAAAAAATGTGTGGGGGGTGGACCACCCTGCAGCGTTGCAAATCTTGGCCATAGGGAGGCCAAGGTGGGGGCCATCGAGGCCGCCACACCTCATGTCGAGTGCGCTCTGACTCCTAGCCTCGGTGGGAGACCAGAGAACTCATATGACAGATTGATGGTATCCACAATCCAACGACTTATAGTGTGCTTGGTGTGCTTCTCTTGGTGTGCTTCTCTTACTCTTGTGACTGCATAAAAGATTGAGTCTATCCGAGCAGGTATCATGTGAGCCTGCATCGTAATCAAATCCACACTACACAACAGAAAAGTGGTTCATATGTGCGAGTACAACATCTCGATGTCTCTTCACTTTATTCACCGACTGTGCTAAAATCAGCCAGTCCTCGATAAAATTGAGTATGCGGATGCCCTGGAGTCGCGGAGACAGCGCTGAGTCCACATACTTCGGAAACATGCGGGGTGAGAGTGCAAGGCCAAAAGGGAAGTTCGCTTTCCCCTAAAAGCGAACCTAGGAACTTACCATACATTTAGATGCTCGGGAATGTAGACTGCTATAGGGAGAGAAGTCTGTCCCAGGCCCACACAAGGATCTGGTGCGCCAGCTTGTATAAGGGGCGTGATCGCAGACCTCCTTGGTGGTGGAACCAATCTAGCTGCTCTGGAGAACCTCCCGAGGAGGTGGTGAGCTTCTCATCTCCGCTGCATTTCTGGGCGGAAAGAACTGAAAGCAGCGCTCGCTGGAGACCGCTGCGCCCTGGAACACTGGCAGGGTTAGCAGATCGATGTCCTGAGGGCACTGAGGAGAGATGGGCACCGTGTAATCCGGTGCACATCACTCTTCACCAGAGGGGCCTTCCCTCGGAAGTCCTGAGCATCAGGACTACTGAAGTCTTCTATTAAAACGACGGCCCTCCGACCGCACCATTGCCCAGGAAGACCAAACTGAAACAACCAGAGCCTGCTAAGCAGGACCCAACAAGACACTCTTGGCAGGGGCTCCCACTCCGCCAGGTGACCCATACGGGAACCAGTCCCTTTAAGAGTGGTCTCTGATATTGCCATGATTTAGAAACCTTGTGTCCGCAGAAACCTTTGTTTTCTCATTTACTGCAGCACAGTTTAGTTTTCTCTGCCGTTCTCACCACTTTCAAGAGCTCCTCATACCAGGGCAATAAAGAGACCGTGGTCTCCTCAGCGCTCTCCTCATGGTGCAGAAGCGCTGCACCGCATTAGCAAGGGGACGTAGCAGAGCGCGCTCCCCTACCTGCCTAGCTAGCACTAGACCTCGAGCTAAAGGATTGAGATAGGGCTCGCCCATCTCAGTTTCCCCTGCTCACAGTCAGGCTGCTATGCGCGAGCACCTCAGCCTCGGCTTCAGCGGGACCAGTGCCGCGAGAACTCAACATTTCTCATCAAAGACTTGCTATCTGCTGTATTTCTTGTTGAATGTAAAATGTTATATTTTCTTTCTAATAAGGCACTTTAGGAGAAATATTTGAAGCAAAGTTGAGAATGGTAATAATCACAATGCTCTTTTACAAGCTTTCTGGTCTTAGAAGTTGTTTCACAGTTAACTTTTGTTACAAAATAAATTCCAAAAAAAAGAAGACATTCATCACAAAATATGAAAATGCAGTTTATCAGGGAGTCGTTCTTATCAACAAGGGTGTTTTGATGGCCTTTCACCATTTAAATCGCGTTCTGTAGATTCTGTGCCCCGACATATGCTGACTCGTTCAAACCAAGAGACGTTTCAGCAGAGCAGGTGGAAGAGAGGTAGAACATAACCCAATGTGTCATTGAAAAAAGAGACAAACATCTGTCACAGTGCTATCTCAGCTCTAAAACGCCTCGCCGTCTCTGCCTCACACGCACACACATAATAGAGAGCAGCGATAGGGTGCACTAAACTACTTTATAAACACACCCAAAAAACAAACCTGTCAGGTTCCTCTCGGAACGATATACATTTAAAAAGAGACAAGTACGAAGAGAAGAAGGAGAAAAGGTAAAATCTTTAAAAAAACAATGTGGGGGTGATGCAGTGTGTAACTATACTTCTAAAAGCAATTCATTCTGTCGCTTATGAGAAAATCATCTCAACCTTGGTAAAAATGCACTGTAAAGTTGTTGTTTTTACATTTTCTGAAGACAACAACTGTGCAAAACCCATTTTGCAGAGGGTTGTAAGGGTGTTGTTATGTGGTTGCTTATGGGGGGTTTTGGTGCTTGCTGTGTGCCTGCTAGGATGTAGCCACTTAATGGTCCAAGTCTTAATATCTCACCACCAAGTATCCATGATGTTCTAGTCTCTAGATATGACTCGGTCCCTATGGAAACAGTTTCTAACTCAGAATAAAACAACTGGCAATTGTGACTTTATCTTACAATTATGATTTCATATGACTCTCATAATTGGGCTTTATAGATCACAATATGAATTTATATCTCACAAATGAAGATTTATATCTCATAATATGATTTTATGTCTCCTGATATCTCTCTAATATCTCTCAGTTGTGACTATTTCTCCTAATATGTATATAATATCACAATATTGACTTTATATCTCACAATATGATTACATTTCTCACAGTTTGACTCATTACTTTACTTTAGTACTTTAGACTCATTATTGATCATCACAATTGGACACAATTGTCTCACATCTCTTTATATCGCACTATTGTGAACATCTCTACTAATATGACTTTAAATTTCATATGACATTTATATACCTCAGTAAATATTTACTTTATATCTTCCATAATGCCTTTTTATTTCACATATTACACTTTGTATCTCAAATATGGCTTTGTCATAACATGTCTTCATCTCACAATCATCATAATATGACATTACACATCTCAATATCAAATACATCTCATTTGTGACTGCATTTCATTGTTTTACTTTATATCTTCTTATATCACTTCATATTTATTTTTTTTCCAGGGGCAGAAGTTGACCTTCAGTGAAAGTATTTTGCATATGTTATCTTCTACCATGCAAATTAAAAGTTTGATCACTTCGAAAAATAACAGGCACACTACCCCTCAATAGACTACACAATCTGAGGTGGCATTCATGCCTGTAGCACAAACAACGTGGAATGAATGACTCATTAAACTTTGAAACCTAATGCCCCGTTCACACTAGCAGCGACTTCTGTCACTGCATGTCGCTAGAGGCTGACGATAAGGTCACTAATGGGCGTTCTCATTTGGGTTTCTTTGTAACGTCATTGTTGACAGCGAATAGGTTTCTTGACGCCAAATACAAACATTTTGGAGGCAAATAAATGAATATAATATAAATATACAGAGTCCATAGATACAAACAAAAATGAATGAGAAACAGAGAGTACTCTTTTCCATTGCGTACGTTTATCTATGGCAAAAACGCAAACGCCGTCATCACTGCTGGAGCTGAAAGGAGAATGAGCATGTGTGCATTATCATCTTCTTTCCTATTGGCTGACACTCCTGAAAGTCGCTCTTCATTTGTATAAACTTTGTGTACAAACATTTGTATCAAAGTTGTGTAACTTTGTCGCTGCGTGTCACGAGTAGTGTGAACGGGGCTTAAGGGTGAATCATTAATCATTTACTCACCCTTGTGCCATTCCATTTGATTATGTTATGCACAAAACAGAGCATTTTTCTAAACCGTTGATGTTTGCTGTTACTTTGATAGTATAGGGAAAGAATACTCTAGAAGTGAATGGCTGCCATCAACAAGTTGGACATATTGTTCATAATATCTTTTGAAGTTCAGCAGGAGACAGAAACCTACAGTATGTTTCTCAATTACTTAAGTTTAAAAGCCAAGGGAAAGAGAGATATAAATGATGTGTTTTCACGCAGGGAAAACTTGAGTAAACCACGTTCAACTTAAAACACTACAAGTCCTGGCTTGTTATCAAATCACAACTCTTGAACAAAGGTGTCAACGAGTCACAAAATAAAGACGTGAAAATAGCTCGTTCACGACGCACAGCCTCTGTGTAGGAATTGTTGTAGTATTCCCTGAGCTCAACATGAATAAATTAACACATTTAAACAGACGTGTGGAAAAGACCAGCTGCTCTTTCCTCTGATATCGTTTCCCTCATCACTTCAGGAAACCTGAATCACTGCAGTCCAAATTACCTTAGATTGGCTGCTGAAAGAGGGCTTTCTTACTTTATTTGGGTCGATACTTTAAGAGGAACACTCTGTAACCTGAAGACAATGTTGATTATGCGCAGTTTAAAAGTCAACGTGACATTTATAGCGAAGAGTATGAGGACAGACCTCTCAGTTTGTCTTGTCGAGCCGATACATCAGTGTTCGGCGTTAGATTTGTGACTGAAATTGTTCTCGAAGTCTTCCCAACCTCGCCCTGCCGGTTGCCCAGCAACCCCGTGAGATTTCTGCATTTGGCTGCTTAAAAACGCTGCTGTGAAGCACCTGAGAGAAATCAACAGCCTTCAGGGCTGGTCTGCTAGCCGCCAGCCACGCGCCGTCTCATTCTCTCTCTCTCTCTCTCTCTCTCTCTCTCTCTAACCTACTATTCACACCTATTTCCATGTGAAATATTATGTGTGTCCCTGAAGACGTGTTCGGGCAAATATAGCTGTAAGTCTGATATTGTTTTCCAACACTGTATCTCGTCTAGACGACTAGCTTATTTGTTACAAAACACTTCTTAATTGGCAAAAAGTGTTTCATTTAGAAATTACTGGTGTTTAGTTAATTTAGTTAGTCGTAGATTGAGAAAATTCCTCTTTTTCATTTAGGCCATTTAGCTAAATCTCATTATTAAATCAAATTTCTGTGCCTAATCCTGTTCTGTACACACAGTTAATCTATGTCCGTTACATAGAACAACGAAATTAATTGACTATTAAAAAACATGTAGTGTCAATCACATTTGCAATGAAAAATTCTGCTAATGATTTGTTTAAACTCGTATGTGTGCTTTGAGAAATCACAGTGTACTAGTTATCATTTAATTGAATACCATTTCCAGATTCATAAAAATAATAATAAAATAACTAAGAGAATAATAAGCGTAAATACAAACACATTGTTCTGGAAGAAAAAGTCACATGTTAAAATATTGTTATTGTTAGCTGTTTGTTCAGCTGGATCACTTTATAAACTGAGCCCAGAAAACAAGTCCAAAGATGCTTATTGCTTATAATAAATGAACATGGCAAAACTTCTAGAGTGCACTCTGCAAAGCGATTTATTCTAAATCGTACGTATTTTACGAGATGGCAATTCATATGAATTTGTACGAATGACCTAAACATAACCCCGCCCCCATACCTACCCATCACATGGTTTTAGACAAAGTGAGGTCGTACAAATTAGTACAAATTGCCATGAATTTGGCACCTCTTACGAATTGCTTGTGAGACTGTGTTGGAAAAAACACAGTAGCTCTGTCGACAGTGATTTAATTAAAACCGCCAAACATAATTTCACTTCGCTGTGGTCAAAAGATGCTTTCCCCCCATATCATTACCGTTATAATGAGATATAAACTTGTAAAAAACGTTCAAGTCCTCCTAAGAACTTGTTAATTGACCTAACCAATCATAATGCAAAATATTGTCCGGCAAACAAATCAGACAGGAGAATAGATTCATTTCATTGGCCTTGATAAAAGCTGTGCATGTTCTGATGTTTATTCATGTTTGTCTGTGTGTTTCCTCTTTGGTCCATGATGCATTTTTCACTGTATGAGAACATGATGTGCAGTGTGAGAGCAGCAATGTTTGCCGTACATAGCAACAGGAGTGTTTTTTTTTTTTTTTTTTTCAAAGGGTCCATTATAACTTCCCAATTGTAAACTGTGAATTGTCTAAGAGCTACGACTTGTAATACCTGACCTCACCAGATTCATTAGGTGCTAGGTGGTGCGATAGTTCAGCCCATTCTCATGGAAATTCGTACATATTTACGTGACATAAGGTGCCTAACTCACTTGTACAAATTCATACTATTTTTACTTTCACAATTCATGAATGTGTACAAATAACCTACACCTAACCCACCCCTAAACCTACTCGTCACTCAAATTGTACAAAATTACAGAAAAAAAAAGCTACCTCATAAAATACATATGAATTGGTCGTGAGTAAGCATTGGATAGTTCCGAGACTGGATCCAAAGATTGCAACTTTGAAAGCGAGTTATGTTCTGTACTCACACAAAACTGTAATTTTTTTAAGCAAAATAGCATTTATGTAAATGTAATATGTTGTTTTTACTGCCTGATTTATTACAGAATGCAAAAAATGCGTATAAATATGTATAAAAAGAGAAAGAGGAAGAAAACCTCCACAAAATCAGTGCTGCACAAATTCTGCACATCAGTCAGTATGATATATATATATAAAGAATAACATAATATTACGTAATACTACATGTACGGTATGTGTGTTTATACGTTTGCAAAATTAGGCCTAAATATGCACTTTTCCTTCTTCTAGCTTTGAAAATGTAAAAAAAAAAACAGTTAGCATAGATGCCAGGGGAGTTCATTAGCTTGCTTTGAAAGTAAATAAAGTAACTGATAATAGTAAAATCAGTTTTCCATTCAAGACGAAAACAATCTGACAATCAACTCTCTATTTTTATAATCAGCCGCATCAGTTTGAAAGGTTCACTAAATTAATATGAGATTTAAAAGCTGTGTTTTGTACTCCCCATAAGTAATCGTAAGCGCAATATGTGCAATATTTGTCCGCCAGCACTCTTGCCCAAATGGTATTAGCTCCAGTGCAATAACAAATAATGAAAACAATATTTCCTGCGCCTCTTTGAGGCTCCTTATTTATTTGAAGATTATCCTTATATGAAACATAAACCCATTTTTACGAATTCGCTTTTGAGGATTTGTCATTAAAACTTGACTTGGACAGGATGTGAGCTGACAACAACTTTCAGATACATTGCTTGTGACAAGCTGTACAATTGCGCTAATTTTACCCTTAGGAAATAGTTTCACATGTCAGCATGTGTCTGTGATTGTGTTTTGTGTATTTGCGCAGGAAACAGAGACCCTTTTGAGGAAGGATCAGTATTGATCGTGTACAGTTCATCTACAGGAGAGGCATCTCTGATTGAAGCTCTTGAAGGGACATTTGCACTATATTACGTTCGATTTCTCTAGAGTCTCTATTGTGCTCTTTTCTGCCAGCAGTAAAATCAATTAAAAGCGTCAGCGGAGATGACCTGCAACTGGGCAACAAAGGGCCTGAAAAAGAAAAGAATACATACGTAGATAGCATTGATTAAAGTGCAGAGAGATAACTTGGAAAATAGTCCACATGCTGCAGCTAGCTAACAAACTGCACGGGTCATTGTTGCATTTGACTTGCTGCAGATAGTACTAAGAAACTGTTTATTGTTTATTCATGGAAAAATAGCCGCTATGATCCTAATGTGTGGTTTATTTTTCTATGTAGCTTCTAGCATCTTGCTCGATTTTCTACTTACAATTAGTGAGTTTGTTCAAGTCAACAAGACTGTATTTGAAAGTACGAGCAAATATTTACTACTTCACAAACAGTGCTATTTAGCCATTTTAGCTGCTAATGATTCCTCCTGAAGTTTGAGTTAGCAAACTGACACGCTAAAATAAACAACACCTGACAGATTCATTGTTCAGTTGTCACCTCTTTCCAAAACATTTTTCCCAAGGCTCTGCAAACTGGCCTGGAGAGTTGAGACTGAAAACACTCTTAGTCAACTGATGCAGCTAACACCAATTACTTACAACTGAGAGTTAAAAAAATAATAAAACATTATAGTACCGATTAAAGTGCAGAGAGAGATAGTCCACATGCTGCAGCTAATAAACACAAATGACTTCTTTAAAATGTATTAATGTTTGGTATTTAACTGGCTGCAGAAAGTAAAAAATAACTAAATTGCTTTGCATTTGCTAGTTTTAAAAAAGTGATATATATTGCTAGTGTTTTATCACATATTTTTTTAATCTGCCAGCATGTTCTAGGTTCTACGGTTTGTTAATCTCTGTATTTTAAATTATAAGTAAATATTTACTTTACAAATGGTGATAACAGTCTATTTAGCTACATTCCTCTTGCAGTTTATGAGCTAGTAAAATAATACATTCTGCCTGTTTTGTGACTACGATTCTGCCTGCCCTTCATTGATTTGTCTGCCTGTGCCTTTTGATTATTGCCTGTTTGACCTGGATTTGAATAAAGATTGCTTATGGATCCAAACGACTCTCACAAATCATTACATTACAAGCAGTGTGCGAGAAAAAAGGGGGATGATTTTGAAAAAAACATTTTCCCTCTGATTAATAACGATGGAAACTAATACGATGGAAAATGTATCAGCAGAAAAGAGCTTTTTGAAACTCGTTTTGTGTCAGTTAAACAATTTTGGCGCTTCAACTGAGTCTTCAATCACGAATCATTTCATTCAGAGCACATTTTGTGCAGCATCTGACTGAAAACGGGACTTCAAAACACACATTTTCACTACAAATTTTCGTTTTATCCCCACCAAGGATAATAATTCAGCAGAGGTAGGGATGCATAGACAGTAACATAAACAGTGTAGGGGAGAACAGGGACGAAAGTAAAATTTTTCAGAAAAACTTTTTTGTAAAGATAATGTTCTGAACAGAGATACATTTTTGCTGCTGTCAGTAACTCACAAGTGTGGTCAATCAATACCAGGTGGTATTTTGTACAAATGTAGAACGACTTCAGTATAATTTCACTTCAATGTAAATTATACATTGTTACTTTCGAACCCATCAGTAGGGACGAAAGTAACACATAGTTGGGTCAAAATTAACATAATACAAAACAATATATCACAAAATGACGTGATATTCCAACCTGATCTCACAGCAATTTGTACATATTTAACGAGGTGGCTAATTCGTACAAATTAGTATGATCTCACTCGTACAAATTCATACGATTTATTCTAAATCGTATGTATTTTACGAGATGCCAATTCATATGAATTTGTACGAATGACCTAAACATAACTCCGCCCCTAAACCTACCCATCACGTGGTTTTAGACAAATCGTACAAGTGAGATTGTACGAATTAGTATGACTTGGCACAAATTTGGCACCTCGTACGAATAGCTCGTAAGACTGTGTTGGATATTCGGCAGATCTGTCAAGGGTTGCTGAATGGGCTGTCATACTGTAGCTTGGAATGCAAATGTAGTCAGGGCTTTGAGAAAATTGCTTTGTTACTTTCGTCCTGCGTTACTTTCACACCGGTCCTCCCCTAAGTTGTGATTTCTTTAAATGTCCTTCACATTTACTTGATGTATGAAGCAATAAGAACAAACTAAACTGGTTGTTTGCTTATGTAAAATACCTTATACATGATGCTATAATGTGTTGTGAGTAGTTGCCTGGTTGCAAGGTTCTATGTAAAGCTGCATTGGAGCAATTATGCACAAGTAGTGCTAGCAGATTAGCCATTTAGCTATAATACTCCTCTTGAAGTTTATTAGTTACCAAAAATGTGTATGTGGTGTGTTGTGAGTAGAAGTTTGTAGCTGCTAGCGTGTTGCTATGTTTTATACTTACGGTTTAGTTTGTTCGAGTCAACAAGTTTCAAATGTATTTGAAACTAAAGGCAAAAATTCACAAATGTGCTAGCAGTTTGTTTATCCATTTTAAGGCATCTGGTAATGATTCCTCTTCAAGTTTCTAAGTTAGCAAAATTACATTTTAAAATAAACAACTCCTGATAGATTCATTATTCAGTTGTCACATCTTTTCAAAACCTCTTTCCTAAGGCAGCGTTTGCTCTGCAAACTTGCCTGGAGAATTGAGAAGGAAAACACAGCTAGTCAGCTGATGCCAGTGACTGTTAACAACACTAACCCCAATTACTCGCAATTGAGAGTTAAAAAGAAAAGGGGAACAGCTAAAATTCCAGATTGACTGCTCGGGGGACTGGACACTAATGAAACAATCTTTCCTCCGCTAGCTCGTGCTAGGCAGAGAAATAGAAGTGAAAGGGAAGACGCCAAATTACCAGACACCTTTATCTGCACACTCCCAGGCTGGGTGTGATTGTACATTATGTGGGGTAATGATCATGACTGCAGGCGAGTCTTTATATGCTAAAGTGTCTCTGTCTTTTAGGCCCGGGCCTGCGTCGTCGGCTGAGTGACTTTGATCTGGCAATCAGCAAGGTGGAGAAAAGGAAGATGAGGAAAATGACATTTTTAACAACCTGCTTCCATTTGAGGGATGCAACTCGAGGTTTGGATGTTCTGTATGAATGTGACTTTTCTCAGACACAGACAGTTACTTTAGCAGTAATGCTATTCTGATAAGAAAAGGATATTTTTCTGCCTATATGAATAGTTCCTTTTCTTGGTGTAGTCACTTTCTCTGGGCTAAATTAGTCTCAGTTATCAGACGACACATATCCACAGACTGCCAACAGTCATTCAGAGCATTATAACATAGATAGATAGATAGATAGATAGATAGATAGTGTCACGGATCGCGCCTCTGTGGCCCTCTCCAACGAGCAGCAGCGGGAACCCTCGCCCGAATACTAATGTTCCCACCCGGACTTTTAGCCTTTTAGCCTTTTTAGCTCTTTTAGCCCACGTACCTCGCCGTTTGTGCGCCGTTTTGCTCTTCTTTCCCAGAGCATTTAAGCTCGGACTTTGACGCTAGTCAGACGCGAAGTTTCGATTTGCCCCGGCCATCGTCTCTGAGCACTCTTCCTTGTATTTTTGACTACCCGTGTTTGATTTATTGTTTTCTCGCCGCCTGCCCTGACTTTTGTGCCTGTTTATTGACTACGATCTGCCTGCTCCCTGTACTGATTCTGTCTCCTTGTGTACCGACTTCCTGCCTGTTTGACTACGGATATTAAACGTTGCACATGGATCCAAACGAGTCAAACGCTCATGTCACTGTATGGCCGAGGTCTGCGTGAGGATCTACAGACTGAACTAGCGTGTCGCGGGGAGGACCTGACACTCCAGCAGTACATGGAATTGGCCATTCGTACTGACCAGCTGATGCGCTCACGGAGGAGCCGTCGTTTGCCACCAGTCGCTAGCTTTTAGCAAGAAGAAGGCCACCCAGCTACCACCTCATCGCCCCACGGACTGCGCCATTGACCTCCTTCTAGGCGCCGTGACACCCCGGGGCCCCGGTCTTCCCCTTATCACAGCCAGAGACCGAGTGCATGAATCAGTACATTCGGGAGGAACTGGCCAAAGGATTCATCAGGCCCTCGACATCTCCGGCCTCGGCAGGGTTCTTCTTTGTGAAGAAGAATGATGGAGGGTTGTGGCCATCCATTGATTACCGGGCCCTCAAGGAGATCAACATTAAGTATCGGTATCCTCTGCCCCTGGTCCCCTCAGCACTGGAACAACTGAGATCAGCCCACTTCTTCACCAAGTTGGACCTCCGGAGCGCCTACAATCTCGTCCGCATCCGTGAGGGGGACGAGTGGAAGACCACCTTCTTCACAACAACAGGCCACTACGAGTACCTAGTCATGCCGTTCGGACTATCCAACAGCCCTTCTGTCTTCCAGGCCCTCGTCAATGAGATTTTCCGGGACATGCTCGATGTGTGATCGTCTACATCGACGAAATTCTTGTCTACTCCGAGACCCGCCGGTCCCCTGTCAGTCATGTTCGGGCCGTCCTCCAGAGGCTCATCGACAACCATTTATACGGTCAAAGAGCGGCAAGGCCAACGCCCTATCACGGCAGTACGACCAACCCACGCAATCAGCGGAACCTGAATGCAACATCTCACCGACCCTGGTCCTGGCACACGTTCGGTGGGATATCATGCAAGAGATCCAGGAGGCGCAAACCACCGAACCTCTGCCTCTGGAGTGCCCGCAGGACAGGGTGTACGTCCCCACCTCTCTCAGAGAACGAGTGCTCCACCTCATCCATGACAGCCCCAGCGCGGGTCACCCGGGGATCTTGGCTACCACCGACCTGGTGACAAATAGATTTTGGTGGTCAACCCTTACCCCGGACGTGCTCAGCTTTGTCAGCCGTTGCACTGTATGCCAGATGACCAAGTCCTCCCGGCAACGCCCCGCAGGTCTGCTCCAGCCGTTGCCTGTTCCCCAAAGACCCTGGTCTCACATAGCGGTGGACTTCGTGACAGATATGCCACCATCCAACCACCACACGGCCATCCTCACCGTGGTCGACCGCTTCTCCAAGACCTGTCGCTTGATTCCTCTACCCAAAGGACCTAAAGTACCTACCGCCTGGGAGACGGCCCAAGTCATACTCGAACAGGTGTTCCGATACTACGGCCTCCCCGAGGATATCGTCTCAGATCGGGGTCCCCAGTTTACCTCCCGGGTCTGGAAGGCGTTATGTCAGCAATTCAACATCAATGTGAGCCTCACCTCGGGCTATCACCCCGAGTCCAACGGCCAGGTAGAACACCTTAACCAAGAACTTATTTGTTTCCTCCGGTCGTACTGCTACAACAACCAGGGCGATTGGAGTCAATACCTCATCTGGGCGGAATATGCACAAAACTCCCTGCACAAGCAAGCGACCAAGTTGACTCCATTCCAGTGCGTCTTGGGATACCAGCCTCCGTTGTTCCCATGGTCAGGAGAACCCACCGACCTGCCCTCCGTGGATCACTGGCTCCAGCACAGCGAGCAAACCTGGGATGCCGCCCACATTCCGCTGCAACAGGCTATCCGAAGGGTAACAGAACAGGCCGACCGACACCGTAGACCTCACCCTGCCTACGAGCCCGGTCAATGGGTGTGGCTCTCAGGCAGAGAGCTCCGCTTGCACCTATCCTGTCACAAACTCAGTCCCAGGTACGTGGGCCCTTTCAAAATACTTGAAAATTTACAAATTTCTCCTGTTTCATATCATTTAGAATTACCCGGTAGTTACAAAATCTCACCCACTTTCCACTCCTCTCTGCTCAAGGCTGCTGCTGCTCCCGACGGAGAGGGGGACCAGGACAAGGACGCATTGCCAGAGGCTCCCCCCCTGCTCAAGAACAACGAAGAGGTCTACCAGGTCCGGGAGATCTTGAACTCACGGCGTCGGGGACGCCTCCTCCAATACTTGATAGACTGAGTGGGCTTTGGCCCGGAGGAGAGATCCTGGGTTAACACCCAGGACATACTGGACCCCACTCTCACCGAAAGATTCCACCGCGAACACCCAGAGAAGCCAGTCCCCAGACCTCGTGGGAGGCCCCGACGCCGGACCTTTGCTCGCTTCAGGAGCTGCTCGCAGAGGGGGGGCTCTGCACACATTTTTTTTTGTTTTTATTGCTTTTTTTATTTTGTAATTTTTTTAAATGATAAACTGTTATTATTGTTGTTGTAAATAAATAAATTAATTAAATACTTTTATTATTCAAACTATTTTATTTGTATTATATTGTATTCAGTTGACATTATTATTATTATTATTGGTTTTTGATGCTGGTGAGATGGAAAGTATTAAAGTTTAAAACACTCTAGAGATTGTTTTATTATTGTTTTTGGTTGTTTGTATGTTTTTTGCTGTTGCAAATGTTACAGCCCTTTGCAGTTACCAGCCAGATTCCTTTCTCAATGAGGCTAACATTAACTTACCTTGCTATAAAATATAATTGTCAGGTGTTGTTTATGAACTCATCTTACCCCACCAAAGCACACATATAAGACTTCCTACCACCTCACAGGGTGTCCCCACAGCACTTTTAGTGAAAAAACAGGTAAGATACAAACAAAAGTATCAAATCTCAAACACAATAACGGTAATAGTAATAATTCCTTGTTTCTTTGTTTAAATGTCAGCAAAAATGTCAGATTTAATCACACAGGTGGCATTACTTCTGTTAGCATGCTGCAGTTGGACAATAATCTGTTTACTTGAGAATTCTTTCGGTGTGGACCAGACTAATTTAAAAAGATTTGGCTTGTGTATCGCGAGAGGCGGTTATATGAAATGTCAACTGCAATTTGTCATATCTCTGAGGAAATCATTCTATTCACCTTCTAACCCAACTAACAAGGTTGCATGGACAAACAGGTAAATATAAACAAATACAAAGGTCTTGTTGCATTGAATGGTCTCCGCTTAGAAAATGGCCCATCGGTTTACAATAACAAATTTGTTAGTGCATGATTTGTTTACTTTATTTTTTTTCTAAATTGATCAAAAATTAAAATGATATGTGCTTATATGTAAGTAATCACATACTTACTCTCCATTTTGGCTGCCGAATCACATACAGCCAACACATTAAAGATTGTAACACATTTAAATACTGGCTAATTTGTACAAATCTCATTTGTACGTTTTCATATTATGTTTTCACGTTTATGTTTTAGAGGGACATTCATACTTGTTTTTCTTTTTCTTTTCTTTTTTTCCTTTCTTTCTGTACGATTCACTTTGTTTAATGTAAACAATGCATGAACTCCTTTTCCTACAACAAAAAAATGTGCTTGGTAATTCATAGTCAGCTTTGTGGACCTTTTAGGTTTTTTTCCATAAACTGTATGTTTCACTTTGTATGGAGCCGCAAAATCTCATCCGTATGATCACATTTGTCCATGTTTATACAATCTGTTTATGCTTTATGTTTAGGGGTAGGTTAAGGGTGGACCTTCATGCTGCTTTTTTTGAAGATTATTCATAAAATTCACTTTGTACAAATTCATACTAAAAGAATTTAATATGGTAACACTTTACTTGAAGGGGTGTGCATAATCATGACATGACATACAAGGTTTTATGCATGTTAAAGTGTCATTCGCTTTGTTATCTCCTTTTTAATGCAATGATGACATTGTTTCAGATGCCTTTGGAATCTGATGAAGATGGGTAGGTTTAGGTATATGTAATGTAGGAGGACTTGGATCTGGATCGAACCACACCCCCTGGATCTTGTGGTCTGCTGCGGGACGCTCCTCATGTCATGACAGTGATACAATTTGTCATTAAAATGTCATTAAGTGTTTGTATTATGTCAATTTATTTTATGAATACTTTTCGTGACCTCGAGTACAGTGGAACAAAATTAGCTTGTCATTAAAAAGTCATGAAGTGTCAGAATGTTTATTTATTAAGTTATTTTACGTTGTCTAAGTAATGTCGTGATATAGACACCGACAGGTTATGATGTACTGGTTTATGTCAAGTTGTCTACCAAAGGCATTTCAAACAATGTTATCTTTGCATTAAAAGTGACATAACTGAGTGAATGACACTTAATAACAGTTGTCATAAACATGCTTTAAACCTCCTTCATATTCATGTCATGTCATTATTGTGAAGGTGTCATTTCAGTCTTATGCAGACCCCTTCAAGTAAAGTGTTACCCAATTTGCATACAAAATGAAATTCAGCCAATTTTGCACAAAACAACCTTAATTCATAACTATTTTACATACAGTAATGCCAAACTGTTTGCTAATATGTATAAAATGTAAAATACTACATTGGAACCTCGTAAAAATAGTTGAGCTTAGGTTGCTAAAACTTGAAGACAAAGATATGATGAAGCCTGATATATTTTTTGAACTGAGGTTAGATGGTGCACTGAATTCTTTGCACTGTATCTCTGCTATGACCTTTGCCCCCTCCTACTCTCTGTCTGTGTGGCTGACCTGCTGGACGGGCAGCAGTTCTCAGATATTGGGGTCAGCTGAGTGTGTCTTTCCAGTTTGCAGAGGATGAGCTGCTCAGGGAAAATGTGCCACCTCAGGGACTAGAAACGCCTCAGTTGCAAGTTCCAGATTACAGTCTATATTCCTCTTCTGGGCCTGATGGCTGTGTATTTTTTCTGCTAAGCTTGTATTTATGTCTCACTGTTGGAGGTGGGCACCGATCAATTTTTAGATCTCCACAGCTACACGATTCTAATTTAATTCCCACCTGCTGTCTACAAAGCAGAGTGGTCTTTAGCGCTAATTATTGTTCTTACTTTTCTCAAAAAGACAAGCAAACGGTGAGTGATTGTAATTTAATTAATTGATTTTAATTATTTTTTCCATGCAATATGTGCAAGCAGGTTTGTGAATCACGGTTCCAGAGATATTTCCATCTGGCAGAGTGTCAGATAATGATGTTTTCTGCTGTTCTTATTATGTCACAAATTGGGCCTTATAAAGCACTTGCTTTTATGGTATATATGAGTATCTAGAGGCTGGTTGGCATGGAAAGTAATGTTGGGAATTTCAACATCCCTTAATGGGGATCAATGTGCCATTCAAATATATTGTCAACCTGTGTGCTAATTAGGGCTATAGTGTATGCCATTATAAAACTCTGAAACCAGCGTTCATTCATGAGTTTTGCCTCGTTTGATTGGATCATGATTCCCAAATCCATTTTAATAGATTCAAATCCCAAGAGTGCATAATACTGACATGCTGGTTGTGACAGAACTGACTCTTTTTTTTTTTACATAGCAAAGCTTTAAAGTCTCTCTCTCTCTCTCTCTTTCAGATATTCAAAGCCAATGCCGGAGTGTATAGCATGACATTATTACCTAGCCATGTCTGCTTTTGAAATGTTTCACAATGTCTGCAAGCAAAAGGGCAAACTGGATTTTTTTTTGTTGTATTCTTCTATATGGAAACTTTTAGCATGTAGAAAAGAGAGATGTATGGCTGGATAGATAGATTTACATGAATATTCAACGTCTGAAAACCAAGACCTGCCTCAGGTGTTTATACATGACAATGGCACCAACAATCAAACAAGGTTACCATAGTAACTTTTTGTTTCTTTTCCATACAGCTTGCATTGCACTCGGTTTGACCTCCAGGAAGCCAAGGTAATGGTGGCAGATGAGTGAGATTGTGCACTTCGGTAGCGAGGACAGCCGATATGCTCTGGCAGCAGGCCAAGCATGCTGAGAGGAACGGATGACCTGCGTCAAAACTGGCGCTGGAAAACCCTGACAGCTGTGTAGGAGGGCTGAATGGTCCTTTGCAACTCAAGAACCCCACTTCACTGTTCCTAGCATCAACCATAAATGGCTAAACATATGGACCATGGCCTCAAAGAGGGCAAAGATTGCAGAAATTAATTCAATCATACTTTTTTTTTTGCCTCTCGTTAGACTCAATGGGGGATATGTGAGCAAACAGGGCTGGGATGGCTAGAGCATTAGTTAACGGTATGCCTGCTACGTCTTACCCAAAGCTATGAATTTTCATGAGGATTTGAGGCTTTATTATTGGAGTTGTACACTGGGTCTTGATTGATTCTGGCTCGTTGGCATTCACATTTTCCTGTCCTTTTGTAATCGCTCCTTAATGGACTGCTAGTGAGAACCATAATAAACCATTTAGTAGGATTACTGTACTTAAGGACACTAGCTTTCTGACCTAGAAGGAGCTTAGCAGTACACTGTAAGAGAAGGACAAGAATGGTGAACAAAGGAATGAGGTCAACTTCAATTGGCCTGATGGTTTTCACTGACCCCCTGACCATGTAAAATCAGGTCAAAATGAATTCATGAAAGAGACTGAATGACATAAATAACCATAGCAATGATCTGCGTTATTTTTTGTATTTCGTCTACTGCGTTATAGACCACCCTGTTTGTAATCGTTTGCAATTTTCCTGACCTTTTGGTTTTAGACCACATTCAAAAGGTGAGCTCTTATTTGTTTTCTTGATGTGAGATGTGCGCTCTTGTGCTGTACACCTCCTGTGGATGTAGTCTTCAGTTAATGTTTTTGCAAATGTATTTGTTTCACTATAAGATAATAATTTGATATAAACTTGCAAAATTAACTTTTTGCCAGCAGCACAACCCTGCCGGACCAGGTACCTTGACCTAGAGTGAATATATCTTAAATAGATAAAGTCAAGTTCTGACCTACAATAAAAATAAAATTGTTTCTCTCATTAACAGATTATGGAAGAAAAATGAGTTGCGGAAATCATTTAAGGCTACTTCCAGATGGGAGGGCTTTAAGGCCTAATATGAGCTTACTGATAAGTCATGCATGGTGTCCAAAAACGCAGTCTTGCTGAGTAGCTCAAGGATAGTCACTAGCATCATAGCCTGTATTTCTTTACATTAATAATAACCTAAAAGATGTAATAAGGTCTCTTCATTGATGACTCTAACTCAATCTCTAATTTCTAACCCTTCACAGTTTAATTATCCTCTTTCCTGCCTCCAATCTCATCTCTCCTTCTGCCCTGAGCTAGCAGATTAAAGAAAGCTTTCTGTAACAGAATGACTATGACATGGAGAGAACAGAGCACCCCTGCTTGCGTTTGAGGCTATTTTCTTCTAAGAAATGGGGTTACGCCTTTGTCCAGACTTTCAAATTACAGTGGTATATTCTGGGAACCAGACTCTGTCATTTTTCTGGTTCCAACATTATGCTGGAGACCTTCTCCTGCATAATAGAGATATGCTTATTTCACCCAGACGCAAATGAAGCCGTCTCTGGACTGGATGCACCTTTGTGTAGCTAAAAGATAACGGAGAAAATTTATCACACGTTTACAACCGCAGTCAGAGGACTCGAATGCAAGTTTAAGAGTCACACTTGATCACCAAGACAGGACTGTGACCGTTGGCTGGTGTGTGGTAGCATAAAGAGGGAGTTTAACAAGATTTCCAATCGCAGTTCTTATCACGAATGATTCACTTTGTCTAAGAAGGCTTTTGTTAAGGCTAAATTGCAGTGCTCAATAGACTGTGTCAACCCTCTCATTTAGATTTGACTTAGTCTTCGTCAGAGACATTTCGATATGTCAAAAAAGCAAATTTAAGGTTTGAGAGTTTAATAAATAAAAGGCTCAAGGCATGCCATCATTTCCTTGTTTAAAAGGCAAAGTCAGGAGAAAAATGTCAGAATGAGGGGCCAAAATACCCAGACAGCGCTTTGAGGATAACAGCAGTTATTGTTAGTAGGTGACATCCAATTGTACTACAGTGGATCTCTAGCAATAGCAAACCTTTTATGCTAATAAAAACAGCTTTTAAGTCACGACACTTCTTAAGGAATAAAGGAATGAAAAAAAAATATCAGGACTTGATGGATTACCAAGAGTTCACAGAATCTCTTTGCTGCTTTAACTTCTTATGTAACACAGATTTGCATGGTTAGCATGGGCTTGTTTGCCCCTGCAGGTAGATGGTTTAACTACAGCATTGCGGGGGCAGAATGCATGCATGGAAATAACAAATAAAGAATAAGCTCATACATTGCCTCGCAGAAGATCAACGCCTGATTCTACATCGCTGCCTGTTTAGCCCCACTCACAGATTCACACACATAGTAGGTAAGTGACAACAGCGGCAAACGCAGGTCTACAGAGAAACCAAACAATACATTTTATTTGATTAACTATTTTTTGTGCTTTTGTAAGTACTTAGTCCTTTGTTCACTTCCTTTTACAACACATTAGTTTACAAACAATGCAGGATTTTTAGAAAGATTGAAACTAAAAGACGATGCTGTGCTGACTACAGTATATCTGATACAACGTCGCACCACACAAGCGACTGTTTTCATTATGTGATCACTATTGCTTTGTGTTATTACAGATCGTTTGATATGTGTGTATGACCATTTCTGCCACTGAATAAAAACATTGAAAAAGGTTATTGTGACATTATATCTGAGATATAAAGTCACAATTGTGTGATATAAAGTCACAATTGCGAGTTATAAAGTCAGAATCGCAAGTTATTATAATGCCAACCAACAGAGGGAGCCCTCGGCTGAGTACTAGCTCGACTCCGCTCCCTCTGCACTCACTTCCTTTTTGGCCTGTATAAAGCCACAAGCCAAGTTCCAGTACTTCGTAAAGTATTGCCAGTCTCACTGCCTTACCAAGTGTTTCTCTCATTGTTATTCTACCTGATATTGTTACGTCTATGCCTGCCTTGACTACGATTCCATGGATTGCCCTTCTAACCTGGCATGTTGATCAAACTGATGTTTATGTTTCTGTTTGGACCATTTGCCTGCCTTATCGTATATGCCTTTTGGATTGCCCTTTTGTCTGAGGCCAGATCGGATAGCCTTCTTGTTATTGACCCACTGCCTGAACTGTATAACCTGTCTTTGCCTTTTGTTTTTAATAGACTTCTGCAAATGGATTCACATTCTGTGTCAGCGTCCTCTTTACAGTTATAAAGTTGGAGTTGAGAGATATAAATTCAGAATTGGAAGATATAAACTCTGACTTAACTCCCAATTGTGAGTTTATATCTCGCGATTATTAGAAAAAAATCATAATTGTTTACTTCTGAGTCTACAATCCTAATGCATATTCAAACATACCATTATGATGATGGGGGATAAACATGGCAGAAAATAGCCTATTCTGAATTGAAGGTTGTTGTTTTTTTATGTAAAGAGCCTTATAACGTTGTAAACAGACTTCAAAGAACATTATAAAATAAACAAAAGCAGTTCATGAACCCTTTGAGTAGTAGATAATAGTTGTCTTAAGCTTTGGGGTTTTTTACATTAATAATTGCATCAAGTTTTAGTTTTAGTTTAGTTTTTTTTTTCTGGTTTTGACCACATTTGAAAACCTGGATTACTGTTTTGTTTATTTAAGATGCATAATGTTCTGTGGAGGCTTGACAATCCATTTCCACACCATTTGTACAATGTCCACCATTGTGTGACCATTATCCAGTCGTTCAGACTATTGCATCTACACCTTGAACGAGACCAAGAAACATGCCATCCATCCAAGTGGGTGGAGAGGAATCTACGGCTTTAGACACCCCTCCCTTTGCCGTTAAGCCGCACCTGGACTATTACTGCTGGACAAAACTGACTCGGCAATCCAGAGTAGCTGAGGTAAGATGAGGGCACTTTTCAAATAGCACAAAAGTGATCAAAATATTGCCGTTTCCATGTGTACTGTGGCAGCATTATAGATGAGCATGAGCAAGCATCTTCCATCACACTTGTATACGTGTGTTGAAAGGCAGAGAGTAATGAGAGAACTGGTTTTATGATTAGCCCAGGAACTCAACCAAGGACACTGTCGGAATAGTACCTGTCAAGCAGCTTAAGAATTAAAAAAACTGACAAAAGCTGTCACTGACTGTCAGCTAAGCTAATCTTCACACTCAAGAAGAAGAGCGTCAACGGAAAACTGAGAGCCAGCTTTGGTTAAATTAGATGTGTTGAGGGTTAGAACTGAATGACGTCTAATTTAATGAGGCGAGGTGGTAACTGTCAGGAGTGGTGCTATAATAACAGATTACAGCAGTGCAAGATATAAAAAAATGTAACATTTCTGATTATCTGCATGTCACCACAGCCTATCAAGCATTCTTGAGTGTTAAATGTTATTTAACATCTTACACCATAAGAATTTTATTTACCTCAGGGAGCAGTCAAGTACATCTTGTGCATTTGTCTTGGACTGTCTTTGATCCATGTTCCTTTAACGTATGTCTTGTTGAAATGCCACGCTAGGTGTATTAGTATATCCCATCATTCTCTTCACCTTAGAGGGCCTCAACACAGTTTGTATGGCTGTCAACTTATACAGCTTTCGTCAGCAGTGTTACCCCCAGAATTGGTCTAATAGCAGACAGATGGTGCTACGCTAGACAAACCATTTGTCACCAGGGGAAAAATATACGAATGCGTAGTTGAGATATTAGACGTGATTCAGTCTTCACTTAAATATGCATTGGATGGTGTTTTCTTACAATGAAATTCACATTTTTCAATTAATATTAAAATAAATTGAAATCTCTTAGTACTGCAAGAAATGAACATTTAGATTCATTTATTTGGTAGCTGGTTTTATCCAGCAAAGTGCATTCACAGTGTATATTTTATCCATATATATTCCCTTAGAAACAAGCCCATGATTACTTTGGTGTTACTAGCATCATGTTCAGTACAGCAGCTTAGCATATGGTAGTGTTGGGTAATACCTTGTTGGAAATCCTTTTAAAGCTAGTATGTTTTGAATCATGGTACATGGTTTTATAGCTAGCTGTAACAGTCCAAAATCTCATTTTTCCTCCTTATGAACTTTTTGGAACCTTTTACAAATTGACTTTCATGTTCCAAAACACCAGCATTTTCTAGCAGGAGAAACACACATTTTTTTATTTTTTTATTTTTTTTATTATTCTTCAGATTAAACATCTAAGCTAATGAAGAACTAAGTAAGCTTAAACCCTAATTCATAGCATTGCAACAACATCCTAAATTATGGACGCCAATCCCCTGGGGTTTAAGTTGAAATAAATCAGGCTAAGTTTTGACATTCATTAAGTTTAAGCATCAATGCTACCAGAACCAATTAGCGTAATCTGCTTAGCTGAAAGGCTACCACACATAGAGCTCTTTAAAACCTAGCAACAATGGGATGATATTGAACTGCTCTCCCCGAACAGACCAGTTGAGGATTTACGAGCCAAAAAAAAAAAATAAATAATAACATCTCGCAAACACAAGACTCTTGTGAGTGATTCCGTAATGAGTCGTTAAATGGAAATTATGACAATGATGCCATACTGAGGCGCTTAGGTTTTTGGAAAAAAAAAAAAAATTAGCATGCAAATTTTTGCTTGTGCAGTTCGAGTTAAAGTACATTGTTAAAAACACTGTTCCTTTGTGGTTTGCTTTATTGATTCTTCACAGCGAAATGCTAAGCTAAGCTGACAAGTTTGACACATGGCTGACTCTCCGTAGAAATCCACTGGACGTCCGTTTTAACATGATGGGGCAGTCGTGTATGGGTTTACTTGGACTTATTGATTTTAAACATGCATCATTTCAGATGGATTGCCAATACAAACCAAACACTCCAGCCAAGAACAGATTCATTCAGCGCTGTTTAACATTCAGCCCACGAGTGCACGTATAATTAACTCTTAGGTAAAAATGCCCTCAGGAGAGTCGCTGTGGAGTCTCGACGTAGGGCTCCACTCAGCTCTGAATGTGTGTGTGTGTGGTCGTGTGAATGTGTGCAGACTTTACAGAATACCACGCTAGTGTAAGTGAATTAGCGTAAATGAATTAGCCAATTAAAAGCAATAACACGGCCCAATAGGGAATTTCATATTGCAGACCAGCAGCATTAGACAACCTCATGAAAATGAGCAAACCACATTTCCCCTGCAGTTAGCGTCATTAAAACCAAGATTGTGAAATCTGTTTTGCATGACTTTCATCAAGCTATTGTGCCAAATTGTACATTTACTCATATCAACTTTTTAATTCATATTTTTTACCATTATGTCTCACAGTCTCACGCCTTTGTGTCTCAATATGTCTGGTTATTTTAAACTTCTCTCTCTCATCTCTCAACTTTTTCTCTTTGCTTTTTACTCTGAGGAAGTTACCATCATAGTCAAATCTGAGTGCTAAGAGCAACGTATTTGTGTTTGTTGTTGAAGAGTATCTGACTATCGGTATTGAACCTTTAATGCTTGCAGATTTTCTCATGAGAAAATTGTCCTACTTCTCGCCGTAGCTTTGTTCTTTTAGAAACTGCAATGCAGGAAATCTATAATATTTCTGCTCTGAATAAATTGATTTCTAGATAACAAGTGAGAAAGTTTTTCCTGTTCTTAGTGGCCTCATCAAACATTTAAGAGAGTTACTTGGGGTCTGCTCCCCAAGAAATCACTTTTGTTTATGGTTTATGTGGATTCTATAAGAAAATTATGCCTTCTGTTCTCTGCTGCCCCCTATGATAAATTGGTCCCAGAGCGTTTTTTTTTTTTTCATTACCATCATAGAAAATTAGAAAAATTGATTGTGCGGTGGTATGAGTGTTCATTTTCTCTTTCTCTACAGTATAAATGTGAAGTTTTATAGTGGAATTCCGATGGGCCATTTTAGACCATCCAAACCATTTTTTTAATTTTAATAAAAAGATTTAAATGTACAGTACTGTCTGTCAGGCCATCCATGATGTAGATGATCAAAATTAGAATCCAAACACCTGATTAAAAACATCAAAACGATAGCTCCATTTCATCCATTGACTTTTCTCCAAATCTTTTCTGATGAAGTAACGCAAGCTTCTCATTCCAACCAGATATGTTTCTAAGTATAAAGTGGCTATGTGGTTAGTTAGTTGCTTGGTACAGAACTTTGAATGATGGTTGAGTTCCAACGCTTTTAGGTATGTTTTGGGTATAACCCCTGTTCATGTTTATTTGTCGCTTATCTGTAATCTCTTAATCTTAATCCAACACCAACCAGTCTTGTGTTTTCAGTGAATGACTCATACCTACTTTATCAACTCGAATTGCTCAATATCTTGACAGAAAAACCATTTACTTTTTCAAAGCAAGCTTTTGCTCTCAGGAATAAAAACACAGAAAGTGAGGCATGTTTTCTTTCATTTGAAATGTTTAAACTCCTGAAAAGCGAGATCATCCAGTCGCACCCATGGGATGAGGTGAGTGGTGCGCATATAATCTGTCTATTATATTCTTTTCTTCTTTTTGCCAAGTTTCTCACTCTGTCTGCATTGGTTTAGATTTGTTTCTGGGTGCCACGTCGCACAGAAAAAGTATAGAAGCATGCTTTGATTTATTTAAATGCAACCTATATTGCACTTTGTGCTGTTCTCGCAAGACTGACGTGGGAGAGCCAAACAGTGTCTAGAAATGCCCTGCAGCACGTTTATTTATAGTTAAAAGGTAACATTTATTTTGATAAGAATGGAAGCGTGTCTTTGAAATGCGTTCGAAAATGTTTAATATTGATCTTCGCTCTGGGCTTTTAAAAAGTTAAGGGAGTTGGAATTTGACATACTGTACTCACACTTATTTACATTTCTATCACTCAACTCGGTTTCTTTGACTCTTGCAAAATTTTTTTTTTTTTTTTTTCCTGGCAATATAACAAAGAAAGTTTTTATCAAGGACAAAAGAGATCTCGCGCACACACAGTAGGCCCAAATGCATTTTCTCCTACAGAGAAATGACCACAATTCCTTCCTTTTTTCTTACACGAGACTTTGAAAAGCTTTGGCTACTCATACCGTCACACAGATTCGATTCAGTCATCTCGCAGAATCCACCGTGCTCTGTCGATTTAGCTCGATTGACAGGCTTTGTATTTTCTTGTGCTACAGATGAATACGCCACTCTCATTTATGCATGACCAGCCACAAATGGCTAAAAAAAACACCTCAGCTTTGAAGGGATGACCAAATCGTAGAAAAAGCTCTTTTGACTAAAAGTGAACTCCCGGGTTGTAAAATGGCATTGAGAAGCATTCCTTAAGTTAAAGTATGTGTACTTTAAATGTATGGTGCTATGGTGACTTTATAGTGCTGAAACGCTAAATAAACTCATTATTTTTGTTTTCTTTCTGAACAAAAAGCATTCTTGTCGCTTCATAATATTACGGTTGAACCACTGATGGCAGATAGAGCATTCAGATGTCTTTCATACTTTTCTGCACCTTGACAGTGGCAATTGATTGGAAGTCAATGGAACAGTCACAAGCCTCCTGATTTTCATCAAAAATACCTTAAATAGTGTTCTGGAGATGAACAAAGGTTTTACGGGTTTGTAACAACATGGGGGTAAGTGATTAATGACAAACTGTTCATTTTGGGATGGAGTAACCCTTTAAAAGATTTTCACAGTCAAGCACAATTTCAAATTTCAAAACTCAATTTACCTTTAAATGTCTCTGTTTTTGCTTTGTAACTGTATATCAACTATTGGTAACACTTTATTTTAAGGGTCCAGAAAAATGCATTAGTTAAGCGTTCATTAATGGTTAATTTGTTTACGATGAAGCATTAGTTTAGCAAAAACACACTAGTAATTAATGATTAACCTAACATTTTAAGAGCCCAAATTATGCATTAGTTAAACCTAAATAAACTAGTAATTTATGATTAACTTGTTCACAATTATGCATCAGTTAAGTCTGAACACGCATATAACTAATGATTATCTGAACATATAGTAAGGCCATATTAGCCATTATTTACAATTCATTAGTCATAAACTTGAATATTACTCAATAGGTGCCATAATTAATATGGATTTAGGTTTCACTTTAGAATAGGGGGTCAAATTATCCTAATCAATAAACTTGAATATCACTCAATAAGTGTCATAATGAAGATTTAGAACAGGGGGTCAAATAGTTTTTATTACAATATTTCTTGATTCTTGGGGGTTGCTGGAGTATTCAGTGGGTTAGGTGTTTATTCAGATCACATTATTGAACTTAAAGACATTGTAAAGGTAATTTAAAAAAAAAAGAAGTTTCATAGCTTAGCATTAGCTCCTCTGACAGAATATTTCCTTTACCCCAAGTCTTTAACAGTCAAGTCCAGATATCCTTGTAATGGCACGTTCACTTTGAATAATCCTTGAGCCCAAGAAAAGATGTGGTGCTCAATCTTTTTAACCTCCTGTACATCACAGTTCTTGGTTATGCAGTCAGGTCTTTGCCCCTCACAGTAAAAAAAAAACCCCAATGAGATCTCAAAGGCATTTTTAAATGTACTATAGGTCTCAAACTATAAAACTCTTTCCTCAATGCCAGCCATACATCTACAGTTGGGAACAGTTCTGTTAGACTCATTAAAATTACATTTTGTTCTTCCTCGCTTGCAGGTTTGTACCTTTCCCCCCCTCTACGGAGACTTTCCACAGAGCAGGCAGCATCTTCTGTTTGTCCGCTCAAAGCTGCTAGCAGAAAAATCTGCATGACAGCTTCTTTTCCCAGGAACAGCTGTATGAAGGGTATCTTTAATGCAAGCTCACAGCAATACAAATCCCTATGAAATCTAATGCTTCCAGGTCATCATATTTCAGGCCAGAGTTTGGGCTGCGAGATGTACTTATTCAGCTAGCGCTGTGTCTGTGGAATCACCTCAGGTCTAATTTGATTTGTCTGTAAGTTGTTAAGCTCTGGGGTAAAAGAAAAATGTACATTTTGGCCCATGATTCAAAGCTGTTTCAATGGGGTATTTTACAAGGTTGCTCAAAAGTTGTCTTTCAATGTTTATTAATTTTCTATTAAGAATTTTTTTTTTTTTGTTTTTTTCCTGTTTTATTGCTCAGAGATGACTTGTTCTCAGTTATGTTTCTTGTAAGTGTTTATTTTAAAAAAGCATCTGTGACCTGTAAGATTTCTTAGATAGAGAGAGAGAGAGAGATTTTTCTTCTATCTATCTATTTCTCCTAATGGTAAATACCTCATATCCCCATAGTGCCAGAAAAACTGACTGTAGCACTGACTTCACATCAGTCCTGACCTTGATGGCTTTTTACTTTTACTCTTCAAAGTTTTCTCTAAATGGTGACTTCGAGAGTAACAACCTTCTAACTTTAAGAGTTTGCTGGCTTTTCCCCCTTCTTTCTTTGTAGTCCATCAACCTGATTCAAAGAGACATATTGATCCCTCAGCCTTATATGACTAATTCCAGCCGAGCTCCACATCATCAAACACTCTCAGAAATGCTCTGATTCGCTATCAGCCGCGGTGACACAAAGGTGGAACCTACCGAGGCGCCCATCTGTCCATCACGTCACGCTGTAAATAATGCGGTTTAGCATTTTCTCCGGTTAGAATACGATTACCACACCTTTCACAGTAGTTGTCACACTACATCAAGAATTTCATTTCTACTTAAAAGAAGCTAATTGTTTTTTTTAACAAGCTTCATGTAATGTCCAAGGCGTTGTGTGGTAGAGGTAGTGTGGTTCATTTTCGAATGATACAGTAGTTAGTTAATGATTCATATATAGGATAAACCCCAAGGCTTATTAATTTCCCAGTTTAGCAATCCCAGCATGCACCACTCCAGCTGTGAAACCTGGCAGGTGCTTTTTTCTCATCATGTTTTTCTTCCGCAGTGTTTCAACTGTAGTCAAATGCTACGGCCCCACACTGTGCAGGATTTTGATGTAAAGCGATTTTGTTGCCTAAATATATACTGAACAGCATGAAAGGGAATCGGAAAATCTACTGCGAAAAGCTTTGCTTGTCGCCTGCCATTATTAGAAAAGCCATCTTTTTTGGACTTGACTGGAAGAAACAGTTGTTGGTGCGACAAGGTAATGCAAATCCATTCAGTCTGACTTGTAAATGAGTTGTTCACACTGGTTTGGTGAACCAGTTTTACCAATTCTTTCAGTCGCTTCAAGTTGAGTCTTTTATAAAGGGATAGTTCACCCAAAAATTTTAATTATCCTGTTTTTTACTTAACATTGAAGCGTCCTAAGTGTATGTGTCTTTCTTCTTTCAGGCAAATCCAATCAGAGTTATAATAAAATTTTCCAGACCCTTTCAAGTCTTTGAATGGGTTTAAACGGGTGATAACCGCTACACTTCGAAACACGTGAAATAACGTGCGCGTATTCATAATAAAACATCTCTCACATGGCTCCGGGGTTGAATAAAGTCCTCCTGTAGCGGATCCATGCATTTTTGTACAATAAATATCCATATTTCAAACTTAAGCACTTTTCTCTCATGTCTGCTGTCTGTTAAAACTTTTATTTTGTTTCATTACGAATATGTGCAAGTGTAATGGCTATCACCCATTTAAACCCATTCAAAGGTTTGGAGGGATTTATACAATTTTTATTTTAACTCAAATTGGATCCGTCTGAAAGAAGAAAGTCACATACACCTAGGACGCTTCAAAGGTGAGTAAAAGACAGGATTATTTTCATTTTTGCGTAAACTATCCCTTTAACTCAAAATAATGAATTATTTAGAAACTGGACAATGCTAGTATAGTCCCACCCAGGATAAAAGTTCATTACCACATTACCAAACAGCCACTTATTTATTAATTCCCCAACAATTAATTGCCAGAAGACTTCTGAAGCAGAAACCGCAATAGCTATAATATATATAGAGAGCATTTCCGAATGAGTTTACATTTGTGTGCTATACAGAAAGTAACATTTACCTCCAGAGAGCCTACATTTCTTATGCTCCGCTTGTATGCAGTCCTGACCTTTACCCACAATCCTGCACTCTCCCATTGGCACCATGCAGTCATTAACAGGGTTTAACCTTTCATATGCATCAGGGAAGAGAGACAGACAGCGAGAGTCTGCGGTCCTTGTCTGTATTGATATAAGCAGTCTAAAAATGAATAACTCTTCATGTTTTCCACAGAAAAAGCGTCCTTTATGAAATTACCTAAACCTCTTGCCCAGTTGCTAAGAAAAACAACACAAGAATCATCATGATGGAAGCTGAGAGGGACGAACCTGAGAGAGAAGGATGTTGGGTTTAGATAATAAAACGATGGAGTTCGGAGACACTGATGAATGGCACAGTCGCTGCCATCAGATATGTTGCCTAAAAATAACAAGCAAACAAATCAACATGTCGGGCCGAGGGAGAGACGGAGGTGGGAAAAAAATGAGAGAAGAGGAGAGACGGGTCAAGTAGGAGACAGCTTGGCCAATGCAATTACCAGCTGCCACCGGAAACCCCGGGGAACTGCAGGTCCTTTTGTAGGGTGTAAGATCGGCCCTCAGATCCACTCCATCCGAGAAGTCCTCTCTAGATCGCTAACATTCTTAACTGGAGACTGATAAACAGCTGAAACCATTTCAAACTTCAGGTAATTAGTTTAAGTCGTGACAACTTTACTGTTCAACTTTTCTGGATTGCTAAAGACTTTCAGGTGTGGCCAGCTATTACCCTTAGTTTGCTACAAAAGTAGCCTGACTGTTACAAAAGGTAAATTTAACTTCTAAAGTACCATTTTTTTTTTAGCCATAAGGTCATATCCATTGCTAAGAAAAGTTCTACGGTGGCTGAGAGAGCTCAACGCACTGCAACATAAGAAAACACTTGATTAATATATCCCCATAAATCAGTCAGTGTTGAAAATTATAGTTTTAATTAGTGTTTTATCGTTATAATTACACTTAATTACACTTAATTTGCCTAATACAAAATGCACATACTATTTTTATGATGGATATTTATGATGGATATACTTGAGCTAAAAATGTTGTTTAGCTGTGACCATACTTACAATAAATTACAACCTTACTGCATAAAAAAAGTGATTTAATGGACTCGGTGAACGATTTAATGAACATTTCAGTGTGGAAAACTTGATTCTTGAAAACGTGAAACTTTGAAAATTTGATTGATGTATCCAACAGTAAATGAGTCAACAAAGCAAGTTAATTTTTGTGTTCACAAAACAAAATTACCCACGTTTCATCATATTCTGTCGCCTCCAGAGCAGTTTCTTCTTCTTCATTTTTATGTATTTATTTCACTCCAGTGCTTATCATACAAAAACAACTAGCCTGAGGTTGTTCTAGATGGCCATAAAAGGGAAAGATTTGATTGTGCCAATTTGATTAGTAAGATTGAATATCAGTCGGCCAACCTGCTCTCCAAGCAAGGAGCAAATAAGTCAAAATTGAGTTACGATAATGTAGCAGCTTATTTCATCCACAATGGATCAAATGGAAGAGGAACATCATGAAAATCTTGTAGAACAAGAACATCTTTACATAATTTGGATTTGGACAGTTTTATTGACTTGTGCTTTGATGGAGTTGCCTCTGACAGCTTGGTATGCAGTAAAAACCTGTCAGCTATATTAATTAGCAGTGTAGGATGCGGACATAAACCACCGCTGCAGGCAACTTCTGCTATGCTAATTGGTGTTCAAAAATTTTAATTCAGGGAGATTTAGCATGATTCACACTCACAAATAGCTCTTAGCGTTGAATATTTGAGAGATAGTTGGAGCCGAGCAGAAACTAGGAGTGGGAATGTGTAGTCACAGAAAGTGAATGGGTGGTGATCAGACTTTAATCAATGAGAACTGATTGGTTGGACTGGATGATTGACAGCTCTACTCCATCTAAGGTCCTATCTTGTCCTTTCAGTCAATTTTGCAGGTTCCCTCTGGGAGCCAAAACCTTGGTGGGAAAATTGCAAACGTCTGAGAGTGGTTCACCAAGATAGAGTGAGAACATATTCTTTCTCTGTATTTACCAGGACATACCTAAGTGTATTGTTGAGGGAGACCTATCCCAGAATACCCTTCAGCAAGGTAATATGTATTTAAAATCAACAGGAAATCAAATTTGAAAAGCTTTCATAAAAAAAAAAAAAAAAAACTTTGCCCTGTTGTATGATTCAGAACAGCATGACATTCCAAAGAGAAAAGCTTGAGATTCAATATTTTACCCATAATCCTTTGCTATAGGAAAAGGTGGACGGTTGTACTAAAATACCCAAGGTGCAGTTGTTGAAAAATAACCACATGAAAAATCTTAGTAAATACTATAGTATAATTGAACCATACTATAGTAAAGTACTTGAATTTATTTGTTGTGGTTTGGTAAATAATAACTATAGTAATATAAACAAATTATTTTACCCAAGTTTTCTACAATTATAAGTTATATTATACTATTGTATAGTGTAGTTTTTGCTACAGTAAACTAAAGTATACTACAGCATTTATTACAGTTTACGATTATACTGTTGCATTCATTGACAAAGTGTTTTGTAATATACACTTTTGTAATGTACAGTAAAATACACTTTACTATAGTATGATTCAAAAATACATTATATAAATATATTAATAAATTAATGTAGTATTTTTTTCATCAGAGGGAAAATTTGATCTGAACTTAATATAATAAAAGTATGTGTTTAGTATGTGTCCATCTGATATTCTTAAGTGCTAAGTCATCTTCATACTTTTCTGTACTGTGTCATGAATACATATTATGTATTAGGATATACTATTATTTTACTATGTACTGTTTTTCTACTACTTTTTCATGTGTGCCCAAATATATACACTTCCCATACAAAGCAACCAAGTTTTTTTAATAGTAAATTGTAACCATTTTTTTTTTGTCTACCATTTGCATTAACAGTTTTTTTGACAAATACCATGGTTAGTTTTGTAGAAAATGGTTAAGCACAGAGGTAAAGCTAACAATGAATTTACATATACTGTATACTGATTCTTGCATAGCTGTACCAACCTAAACAGAACAGTGAAGTCAATGGAAGTGTTAAAAAATACTATGACAGATGTGTTACATTATAAGGTGCAAATTTAGCTTTATGCTAAGGTGCACAAAAAACAGTAACAGTATGACAAACATGGTAGCACGTTAGCTTAAATGTTTAAAAAATACTATGACACACAAAAGGTGCAAATTACCTTCGTTCTTTACGCTTTACGCATACAAACAGAACAAATATGACAAACATGTCAACAAATACCATGAAAACTATTCAAGGAGCAATATTAGCCACATCCCTGCTTAAGAAAAAAAAAAAAGGAGGCCAATAGAAACCATCACAGAAACACTCAAACATACAGAGACTTTATACACTAAAAACTGGGTCAGTGGGAGGAGACTTGCAATGAAACACCATGACAACAAATGAGTGGGCGGAGACATGAGTACTGAATGAGAGTCCATGAGTGAAAACAGACACACACACACAGTTCATGGAGAGCTGGAGTGCCATCCAGAGCTGTGCTGGCACATCCAGCTGATCGTGACACTAATATTGTATGTAATATCTATCTTATTTGTATAAGAAAAAGAAAAGTCTGTGTTTGTAGAATGAAAGAGAAATAAACTGACCAGCTCACCTCAGCTAGTCCATTATAGAGCTCTAGGATCTGATCTCATTTAGAGCCAAGGAGTCTTTATTTGTCTTTTCCTTTATCAGAGGCAGTTTATCCTCTGCCCCTTGAACTGTTGTTTAGGCGTTCTCTTTTTCTCTCTCAATTACAGTCCTTCACTCTTTTTTTCCCTTCCCCTCTCGTCGGTTTTCACGGTCTATCCATAGAAGCATCTCGCACACACAGTAGAGCAGAAGGAGGAGTACAAATCAATTAACTTTTCAGGCCTGCAAGGCTGGTGGGAGGACAAGTCAAACTGGCAGCGTGAGACTTTGTTTCCTATAGCAAGGTTACGCGTTGTCATCTTATCCAAGAAGCTCATCACCAGACTGCCAGCTTCACACTTGAGAGCTGCCCCAGCAAGCAAACTGGTGTTTACCATCAGTATGACCCCGAAGGAAAATACAACTGCAATGTCAGGCAAGTGAGCTGAATAAACGGTTACAGTGACAAACAGTGAGTGGGACCTAGGTGGTGATTTTTGAGAGAAAAGAGATGCCATTTAGTGCTAAAAAAAGAATTGCAGAGGAGTGAAGGTGTCCTAGTAGTTTAAGCCTCATATAATCACTTTTTGTATAACTCTAAAACGTTCTCTTTTTTTCTTGTGTTCTTGCAGTACAGTAAGTCAATCACGTACAGGAAAGGAACTGAATTTTTATTCACCTCAGCCGACCATCAGAGTCGACCATTATGCCACTTTGATTCTGTCAAAATCATTTGCAAATTAGAGCCAGATTCAGCTTTCATAGTCATGACAACCAGAGCATATCTATTTTTCGGTCGGATCAATCATTTGGGTGGGATAAGCAACCAAAACTCACCACTCGCCACTCATTTAAGGTTAATTAAGAAAATGTCTACTAATTTCTGTTCTTTCATGAAGTTCAAATTCCATTCTAATCTGAATTTAAGATCATTTTTAGTTCTGTTCTTAAGATTTGGGTCCCACTCGGTAGAAATCGCGATCGCACATCACAACGAAATTAGTTGCTGTGGTGATTTTGTTGTGTTGTGAAGATTTCATTGCGTTCTGCAGTACTGGGCCACTGTAAAATGCAGACTAGAGGCAGTTTTTGCTGTGTAAAAACATTCTTATCTTTACAAACTTGAAATAAGCTATGGCGTCGACATTTAAAATTTGAAAGAAGACCACAAAGCAGACAAGTGTGGCTTTATGTATTGATCAATAGTGTTGAAATAGTCATAAAACAGGTACAAACATAAAGAGGAAGTGGTAAAATGTATAAAACTAGTTAATCACTGCAGAGAAGAGTGAAGGCATTATCATATAAGCTGAGGGGATGGCAGTTTATTGTCAAAGAGAACTACTTGTCTGTAAAGTAAGAGCTTGTAGAAGAGAAAACAGAACCGAATAGAAACATCCAACATGTATAGCAATGGATCTCTTTTAACTTGGTCCCATCTTTTGCTTTTCATCTTTCTCTTTCTCCTCTACCTCATCATTTCTCTCACATTTTTGGCCTGTTGTATTTGTGCTGCAAGCCTGTGCGTTCCCCATTAGAGTGATAAACCAGTAGGCATCAGCTTGTCCTTATTAAGCAGTGGAAAGGCTCCTGGTTTTGAAGTTCACTCTCACTTCCCTCTGGCCCCTAGGCCTGCGGGCCAGGCCCACCAGAGCAGGCCGACATTTTCACAGCAGCCATTGATGTATATCTGACCTTTGATGCAGTCGTTCTGTGTTCCCTAGCCTGGAGCCTAATTAAAACTAACAGCCCTGTGATACGCCGCAACAACATGGCCCCCCACCTCCACCACCTACAACCCCATAGAGTTTGGCCGAGTCTCCAGAACATTCTGTTCCTCTTCTAGTCCTGAAGTCAGAGTGAATAGGAAAGCATTGAATGGATATATAATATCCACTGTATGCTCTCACGGTCTCTCTTTGAGGTCAGTAACAAAGCAAGAGTAGTAAAAAGTCGTTCACATTTCGCTTCTTTTAGCTTTTTTTGTTGTCCCTCCTTGTGATAGCTCGTGATACTTTTTGCTGCCACTAGAGGGCATTTACACTTTCACAGGCATGTTTCATCAAGTAATAAGTAATTGAAGATCAAAGCAGTGGACCCATGAAAAACAATAATGTAAAACCCACTGGGAAGGCAACATAGCCTCAAACACACATTAATGTAAATACTTTATTTTAGAATGGTTTCCAGGGCTTCACTTTTTACTGTGCTGAACTCTATTACTGTGATCTTACTTATTTTTAGATACAGTATCTGTGGATATTATATGCCGTACAGGTTTAAAAAATCTGTAATATTAAACTTCTTCTTTCAAAGGTGAATTGGCACATATAACAACAGCTGAATGTTTTTCATACTTAAATGTACTTAAAAACATATCACTGTTAAAAAATACTAATTAAAAAAAATTATTAAGCAAAACATCTGATTTCAAACGTGATGATAAAAGTAAGCAATGTTTCTTCATGACCCAATATATATATATATATATATATATATATATAGATGGATAGATATATTATATTTAAATGACTTCTGATCAACACTGAAGACTGGAGTAATGTCTGCTGAAAATTCAGTTTCACCATCAAAGTAATAAAAGATATTTTACATTTAAATAATATTTCCCAATATTATTTATTAAGTATTTTTGAATGCAGCCGTGATAAGCAAAAGAAACACACACACACACACAAATCTTCCTAAACCACAGACTTCTGAAGGTCTTTGTGCATTTTCACATTTGTCTAGACTTCATCTGAAATTTTGCATTTTCATAACAGTAGAGATGAATGTTTACTGAATACTTTTAGAATTCACAGTTTTAATTTAAAAGTTTTGCTATATATATATATATATATATATATTACTATATGTATAATATAATGTTTCTTTTCATTTCAAAAGTGAGGAGGTTTATGAAGCAAGAACATGTATAAAACTATACAGGTTTATAATATAAATATAATATAAAGTAGTTCTAAAGATGATTAGTGCAGTTCAGATATCGTGTAAATTGCTGGTTTTGGCGGGAGAACAAGGGAAGAGGTAGGGCACAAAATACAGCGATATGTTGTGCAATAGTGGGCCACTGTAAAATGCAGACTAGATGCAGTTTTTGCTGTATAAAAACATTCTTATCTTTACAAACTTGAAATATTCTATGGTGTCGATAGTTCAAATTTGAAAGAAGACCACAAAGCAGTCCAGTGTGGCTTTATGTATTGATCAATAGTGTTGAAATAGTCATAAAACAGGTACAAACATAAAGAGGAAGTGGTAAAATGTATAAAACTAGTTAATCACTGCAGAGAAGAGTGAAGGCATTATCATATAAGCTGAGGGGAGGGCAGTTTATTGTCAAAGAGAACTACTGTATTTGTCTGTAAAGTAAGAGCTTGTAGAAGAGAAAACAGAACCGAATAGAAACATCCAACATGTATAGCAAAGCTTTTCATGTTTCTCATTTAGAGAGTTATAATGAAAAGTAGTTCTAAAGATGATTAGTGCAGTTCAGAATCTGGTAAAATGCTGGTTTTGGCGGGAGAACAAGGGAAGAGGAAGGGCACAAAATACAGCGAAACTTTTGACATTAGTGTCACAGGGCAAGGTGATGGCTCATAGTGAGTACATCTAGACCCCTTTCTGGCGCCCAGACAAGGCCTCGTTTATCTTGCTGTGGTGCAGTGTGGGAAGGTGTGGGTGTGTGCCTGAGGGTTGAGAGGGGGCTGATTTATGGCATCGCGCCCCAGAGGTGGCAGGAGCGAGCTGTGACAATCTGGTCTTTTGGGAAAATGGCGTGTGCCCAGAAAGCCCCAGGGAACAGGGGACATGCCAGTGTCCTCAAAGAATGGCACATCTGCCCTACTTGCTCTACTATGGCTCATAGTGGCAGCTGTCCTGATGCAGGCATATCCAGTTTAACCCAGTGGCCATCCGGTTCAGCAGTTTTAAATACTAAGCAAATTGGTTCCAAAGAAAGAATTTCATCTTCTTCTTCTTCATCATCATCATCATATTTTTCTTCTTTTTTTAGGTCTCATGTTTACCAAGACTGTATTTATGTAATAACTACAGCAAACAATGCTATTGTGAAATAGTATTACAATTTTTGTTCCCTGTGATTACTCCATCCTTCACTGTCACATGGTCCTTCAGAAATCATTCTAATAAGCTGATTTGCAACAAAATAAGCTATTTTGTTTTGTATTATTTTATTCTATTTTATTTTTAAATTTTGAAAATAGTGCTTCTTATTAATTTATGGAAACCATTATACTTTTTAACTTTTTATCAATTTACAGTATCATTTCTAAATATGAATGTTATTTAGTAAACTTAATAGAGTTACATCTAATCATAGACTTTTCACTTTTATAGCAGACATTCCTGTTATAGCAGAACAGATACAGACATTTTTGTCACTGGAAATATACATAAACAGATAATGATTTCACTGCACATCAAGACCCAGCTGGCCAATTACTTAGCAATATTGTTTTTCTTTTTATTTCTTTTTTGTAACATAAACTAGCGTTCTAAATATTTAGCTACTGTAAACTACTTGCAAGTTTGATTTTCAACATGTGTTTAAACATTCCAATTGGACAATATACATGACTGAAATCATTTTATGCAAAAAGTAACAAAATTCTAAACTACAGAAATCAGTCAGTTAACCTGGTTATTCATCAAACCTCTTCAATTTTGCACCTAAAATCTCTGAGCTAAACTTTTGATAGAATGTTTTTTTTTTTTTCAAGGTCTCACTTAAAAGTTTTCAAAACAGCAGGCTTCTCTTCACTGCCACAGGTCACATTCCATCAGTAACTGAATTACAGATCACACAGAGGGTAGCCGGTATCAGTTATGCACATAAATTCAGTATCTAACTGGGTTTTCCCAAAGTCCACAGAGACATGGACAGATTTCCACACTCACGCATGTGTTCACTCACAGACAGGGATATTGTTTGATATGTGTGACCTTTGACAGCAAAAGCAGAGTATTCATTGGTATTCTCAACGGCATATTGGGGTGAGACCGAACCTCTCCATACCCCTCGTACCAGTGAGATCTGCTCCAGATTTGGTATTCGTGGCATAGGAACCTTCCTAAACCACTTACTCCTATTTGCAATGCAAATATCCCACGGCAGATTTATCCAATGGCATTGGGAATCACAGATAAACAGCGCACTGGCAATGACTTTGCTTGTCATTCTCCTTAGATGAGGTAAACATCATTATGATTTATAGTGCTCGGTGACATTGCAGGAGTGCAAAATATAAATATTCCAGCTGACATACTGATAGACTGACTTCCGTTTGAACCTGAAGAAAATAGTCTGATTTGTAACATCATAAATACATTTAGATCAATCGCTCTGCTTCTACGCATACATCAATGTCAGGCTGTAGAGGCACATCTGGTCTCAATTCAGAGCTAGCGTTGCAGTTTTGCTAATACACTGCTGTTGATGGCGAGGTGCTCAAACTGTCTGAGAAACGTACGTGGACAGATGCCTCAGAATAGGATAATCCACAGGAGCTTATGAGTAGAATGAACCTATTATGGTCTGATGGTGTTTGTAATAACATTAACATATGGAGAGGCTTCAGTCTGTGACAGCAAATCTTCTTGATCGTTTTCAGCCAATCAGCAACCGGTGAACTTTTCCCATTGCTTAGGGCACCTGCTGATCTGGCAGCAATTCTACATTTTATGGTGTGAATAATGTCAAATCATTCTTTAGGCTCTATGTTTCATTTCAGTTTCTTTTCTGACCTTCATTGTTTAGACAATACACTACAGTGCAGTAATCCTCACTTACAGTAAGTGTTCTTAAGATCCAATATGTACTGATAAATATATGCATAGCTGTGTTAGAATATGTTATATAATAAAATTGATCTATTTGTTTAAGTCTAAGGATGATAAGTCTATTCATTAATCAAGAAA
>JAUMHI010000068.1:3435742-3476545 GCA_032359435.1 Enteromius unitaeniatus | reverse complement strand
ACAGAACCGAAAACCGTGACCCTAAAACCGTGATACAAACCGAACCGTGGGTTTTGTGAACCGTGCCACCCCTAGTATGCATTAATTCCACTGAGACCGCACATGCGTTAGAGCTCCTCAAAACACATTAGCATCTGTATATGTGCTAATTCCACTCCAAACACACTTGCATTTAGTGATGCACTTGCTAGTGTGTTTTTAACCTCAGACCTGTTGCGTGTTTTGAGTGGATTTAGACATCACAAAGCGACGTGTTGTTAGCACAACACGTATGTGCTGATTCCAATCAGAAAACACTAGCAACTGTGTATGCGCTAATTCCAGTCAGAACAAACTTGCATTTGCATAGTTATCTGCTAATTCCACTAAAAACACACTAACAACTGCATATGTGCTAATTCCAATCAGAAACACTAGCAACTGTGTATGCGTTAATTCCACTCTGAACACTCTTAGCAATGATCTAGTGTTGTGTTAAATTTGCTCAAAACACACTAGCAACTGTGTATGCACTAATTCCACTTAGAACACACTATTGTTTGCATAGTGGTGCGCTAAATCCAATCAAAACACAATATACTGTACAGTAGCAACTGTGTTGCACTAAATATAATCAGAACTATGCGAATGTGATCATTCGACTCGGAATACACTAGCATGTCCATATTGATGTGCTAAATCCACCCAAAATGCACTAGCAACTGCGTATGTGCTAATTCCAACCAGAACAGTAGTAGATGTGAATGCAGTAATTCCACTCACAACGCACTAGCGATCGCGTAGTAAGTTAAATGCGGGGTACATATTTTTTCAAAAACGCTAACCAAATAGCAATCTACTTAAACCATTCAAACCCTTGCAGCTGCAAAGCAACACCCACAACACCTTTGTTTATGACATGTTTTGCATTTGCAACAAATTTAACAGCCGTATGTGTTGATTGAATTTATGCTAAGCACCGTAGCTCTGCTGATCGAATCCTAGAACTTCAGTTTTGCGATCAGAGCCGAGTGTTGGGTTTTGTTGTGAGCAACTGATCCTCAGTGTGTCTTTTAGCTCGACTGTTGACAGTGTCGACATAGACAGGAATATTATACTGTTCTATTTGACAGCAGCTGAAGTCTAGACAGGAGTCATCGTGAAGTATGTCATTCTGAAGACATTTTCTGCACTGGAGCAAGAGCTCTGGCACACATCACAGTTTCCTGCTCATCTAACTGAACAGTTGTGTTCTGGTGATGTTATGGGTACAAAGGGCCTTTTTAAGTGATTGATTCTGTGGCCAGTTGTTATTTTTTATTTTGTTTTATTTTACATTTTTTTTGGTAACTGAATATAAGAGTCACTGGGGGTGTTCAACCTCTATAAGCTTATTTTCAGTCAGTGTGGACATACTGTATATTGCCTTCTGTTTTTGTTGAGAATATATTATTTGGATAGGCAAAGCAAAACTTTTCAAGTATAATTACATTTGTATTCATTTATATATTTTTGGCAATTTTCAGTTTTCTTTTTTTTTGTGATTAAATTAGCAAATATAATTTTTGTCTGTAATGTTTTGAAAATGCTTCAACACACACAGAAACCTTGCTCAGAACATCCATGGTTTCTAGAAGTTCCTGTTAAAAGCTTGAACCCCCCCACCCTCAGATATCTCAAAATGTTCAAAAATAAGTTAATTTCATGCCCACCACCTGGCCAGTTATTCCAACCAGATACAGCTCCCGCTCATTTCCTGTCGAAACCTGCAGTGCGACTGCGTATTTGAAGCGAGCATGCTATAGAAAAATCACACCTCCTGTCCACACCTGTGAGAGCTACAATAATAGCGTCTGAACCCATGCTGTGGTCGACAGATAAACCAACCCAGCGTGTTGAGGTTTTTGCAAACGTTTTGCAAAAAAGGTGCAGAAAGAGAGTGGGTGTTGCTATTTTAAATTTAGTGTAGTTCAAGACTTGTTATTTGACACATTTTTGAACATTAATTTGTGACGAATATGTAATTAATGAATTTATTCATACGTTTATCTTCATTTCTACACTTTTCTATTCTTTATACACATATCTACTGTAGATAAAGTGGGGGAAAAAATATTTAGTCAGCCACCAAGTTCTCAGAGGCCTGTAATTTTCATCATAGGTATACCTCAACTATGAGAGACAATTCAAGAACAAATCCAGAAAATCACATTGTAGGATTTTAAATGATTAAATTGGTAAATGGCCAAGACCAAAGAGCTGAACACCAGAAACAATTTGTAGAATTGTAGATTGTAGTGCCCCTGCTTAAAGTAGTACATGTCCAGACCCGTCTGAAGTTAGCTAGAGAGCATTTGGAGGATCAAGAAGAAGATTGGGAGAATGTCCCATGGTCAGATGAAACCAAAGAAGAACACCATACTGTGAAAAATGGGGGTGGAAACATCATGCTTTGGGGCTGTTTTACAGCAAAGGGCCCAGGATGTCTGTTCCGTGTAAACGAAAGAATGAATGGGGCCATGTATCATGATATTTTGATTTTCCTATCAGCAAGGACATTGAAGATGAAACGTAGCTGGGTCTTTCAGCATGACAATGATCCCAAACACACCGCCTGGGCAATGAAAGAGTGGCTTTGTAAGAAGCATTTCAAGGTCCTGGAGTGGCCTAGCCAGTCTCCAGATCTCAGCCCCACAGAAAATCTTTAGAGGGAGTTAAAAGTCCATGTTTCCCAGCGACAGCCCCAAAAAATTCCTACTCTAGAGGAGATCTCTACAGTGTGTGAAAACCTCGTAAAGACTTACAGAATACGTTGATAAAAAATAGTATGAATAGCATGTTAGCATACCCTTCGAGTCACCTCAAAAACATATTTCCATCTTTACTGGAAGGTGTCTCATGGCATGCTTTCTGAGATAACAGGTCGATAGTGAGTACGTATGTACACAGTATGTTAGCTTAGCTGTTTTGTTGTGTATGTGCGCTGACGCGAGAGAAAAAGTCACTTTCATCTCTGAGGAAAATATTACAGCCTCTTTAAGCTTTTTTTTCCCAACCAATCATCTTGTCATTTTGATTTATCTGAAGTGTGTATCTCCCTGCATGTGTTTGTGTGAGAGGGAGCGCAAGAGACTATTAGGTGATGGTTTTATGAGGAGAACGGAGGGGGTACAAACGACTTCCACGGGGGAGGAACTTATGGCTCTGTCTTATAGCTCTATTTAATTTCTCACCGTCTCCCTCGCTGTGTGAGTAAGAGTGGAAGTTGCGCATTAATACGCTTTAAATTATATCAGCAACTTTCAGTAAAGACCCCACAATTACCACACGCAGGTCCATTTCTCAGAGACTAATGCTAATGTAAACGTTTACAAACCAGCTGTTTTAATATCGCTGCACCCAAAATCCACTTTCATTCAGTAATTTGTGAGAATGTTCTGGGTTTAATACAAGTTAAGCTCTATTGCCACAGAAACTCATTTCGTACCTCAGTTTACTGAAATCAAACAAAAATTGCGTTTACAATCTAATGGGGCGAAGAACTGTATCAAGTAAACGCTACAGTACAGAGGAAATTCACCCGAATCAGCTTTTTTAAAATGGCTACCGTGCACTCAACTTTTATATGATACTTTTAACAAATTTAACCTGTCTAAAAAAAGTAGCTTGTTCGAAGGTGAACTTTCTTTTTTTGCTAAGTTTACTTTACAGTTCAGATGACATATTGTTGTGTATTAGCATTATTATTACTTTAAATGAATATTCGTTATGGAATTTAAGTAAAGTGGCGATTTCTATAGGTCTAGCTTCCATTTTCATCCACATCCAGCTATTTTGGCTGTACAAAACTGTTTGTTTTGCTACTTGATATGAAAGTTGGTGTGTTATCGTGTTATTTTACTGTATTATCGTAATTATGAATACATTGGTTTGTAGGACAAACAGCTTTACCATTTACTGCACATCATTATTCTCCTTATTTTTCGTTAACAAACCAGAAGCCTCACCCATAGGCTTACTTCCGCGTTAAAGAAAAAGGTGGATACAATATACAATAACTATACAAAGGGTGTATACCCCCTCTTTGAAATCTTTAAAATGTGGGATTTGTGCGATACGTGATCCTATTTACATATTGCACCCTGACTATACAACAAATAACTATAAAAATTATACAATAACTAGCTTTATAGCTCAAATAACAAATTTCAGAGCATAAGAATAATATATTTTTAAGTTAATTTTAAGTTTCTAAATGTAATTTTTAGGTGAACATTGAATCTTACATTTAACTTCCCCAGAATCAGCTCTTTTCAACAAAACAAATCTCTCTGGATTGAATTGCTTTATTGACATCTATTTTAAATGTTTCACTGCATATGCAGGGTTTGTTTGTTTTTATCAGTTAAGCGATTAGTGGTAATTGTCGCAGATGTTAAACTTGTACTGAACCCAGAATGTTCTTTTAAATGCGGTCTGCACACACATATACAATCTTGCTCTTACACATATTCATTAAAATTCTCTCAGTGCTCCTGATGGGTGATTGTTTACTTCCATTACCCTTGATGGCAATAACAGGCAGATCCCAACCCATGTGCCAGGAACCTCCTGCTAACATCATCCGCTTCCCATGACACACTGCGGCCCTGAGCTCATTAAGTCAGAGAATCGGTGATCTCACCAAAGAAGCAGCCCGCAATCTTCTTGTTGCTTTTAAACGAAATAATTAAAAGAAAAAACTTTGTACTTTCGGCTGACCTGGAGCATCGATTCAATATTATGAGCTTCCATTGACTGTAAACTCTTTGTTTACTTCAGTGCAAACATCTCAGCATAGTTATTAGTTGTAATTATCCTCAGAATGATCAAAACAAAATACTTTCTTGCCAACTCAAACAACTAGCTAACAAGGTTGAAGAGGGAAAATGCTCAAATATATATCCAAAGTGCATTAGCAAGAAAAACAAGCAAGGAAGGAAGCACTCTGTTGGTTTTTCCCAGCAGGTTTGGACTCTGTACAAGTCAACGGTCCTAGCGCGCTATATTTTATGTTAGCCAACCTCTATAAGCGGTAGAAACTCACCAGCCGTGTGTGTACTTGCTGTACGGCCACTGTCGTTCTCATTTCTTACATCTATCAATTCTTACTTCACTTTATAAATAAAAAATATGTTTTTCTCATCTTTCCATTTCAACTCTTATGTAAAAAATGGAATAACCAGAAATGGAAAGACGGCAAGGCTTAAAAGTCATTTGGAGCCATTTCCCCACTAAAGGGAAAAATACATCAATAATACAACAAAGCCTTAAAAACCAATGCAACCAATTTCAGCACAGAGGATTCGAATTCTGTAAATGTTGGGGCATTTTATATTGATGGGCCGTTAAAAACCAACCCAGCACTTGAGGAAAAATAATAAATAAATCTAACTTCCCAGAAATGAAACGCAAGGACAAAGCAATATGATGCAGGCCTGGGGCTGTAAACGTTTTATAAAGTTGTATGGGGTCATTGTTAGGAAGAAAATACATGCTATTTTATCTTCATATCATCTTTTAGTCATCAAAAACGGTACTGAATAATAAACAGTTCATTCATGTTATTTGTTGTTAGACATATTACCTATTATTTAAAGCTTAAAGAGCTCTTAAGTATTAAGCAGAAATATGCCTTTAAAGATTTTCTTGACCACGTGTTTGAAAAAAAAAAAATTAAAAGTTAAAAGTTAAAAAATATGTCTTATTTTCTTTTTTGGCCATTGGATGGACTTGTTTTTTAATATTGTAATATTGTTTTGCTTTGCTTTGTTTTTTGTTTAGCTTTGAATTTTGTTTGTGTTGTTTCTCTCTTTTACTTTTTTATTTGTTCATAAATATTATAACAAGGTTTTAATTTTGTTTTCAATTATCATATTTTAATCACCGTTTTTACTATTTTAAATGGTTTAATGTGTGTTTAATGTTAACTTAAAAAGTTTTCAATTGTAGATTGCAAATATATCAATTTGACTTTCGGATGTTTATTGTCAACATTTTCTGAAAAATAAGCACAAAATATCTATGTAGCAATATATCAAAAAGTAAAAAAGCAAACTCTAACCTAACATAAGCTTCATGCCATATCTTTGACCACAATATACGCTATCAAAATAAAGGTGAAAAGTAAGGATAAACATGCAAAAAAATTACTGATCACTCTAAAACCACTGCTACAGTTTACTAGTACGTATTTGTCCATTGCAGGATTCAGTGCAAACGGTTGCATTAGAACAAAATACTAATTTAATTTGTATAGAATAGCTGGGTTACAAAAGGTGACAGCTTGTTTTTCCTTCTAGTTAAATACTTGAAAGCCGGTCCATTCCCACGAATAGGCTTTGCAATCAGAAAACTGTCTGTCGGCCATCCAAACAGAACCACCTCTCAGGTCCATTAATCTGGCAAAATCCATCAGAGAGTGTTCATCAGGACCCAAGCGAGCTGTCTGTCAGCACGCCTGTCTTAAAGAGACAAGCGCTGTTTGGGCCTGACAAACAAAAGACGTTATTTTGACAAATTGCCCACAGATTAGGGACCTCTTTGAAAGTGGGGGCCCCTAGAGGTGAGCCGGAAGCGACACTGCTCCAGGTGTTTGTTTGTTTGTTTACTCGAGCTGAATGTGGGGCAGGGCTGGAGTGATGAAGCGACTGACAGAGCGAGGGACCCTGGCTCTGTAGGGGACATGTACAGATCAACGGCGGTCGTGTTTGTCACTCCGCATCAAAGAGAGGTTCCCAAAACAACTTAAGTCGACACTCGAATGAGAAACGTTCCGTATGTAAAGCCTCGCCTTGCTTTGATTCAAAGTCAGCGTGGATTTGATGCTTTTATGTGCGATTATTTCAAGTTTGTGTGTTTGAGCGCTAAAAAAAAACAGTAGAGAAATAGGTAAGTCTTGTTTCAGAGGCTGTTTGACTATTGAAGGCAAGTTAAACATTTGCTTACTTGCAATAATTTGTCACATTTTTTTTTTGTTTATTTTGATCTCACCTCATATTAAGTGGCCTTAACTACTACATATATTTAGATTGAAATGAGTATTAATTTGGTAAAATGCACTTATAGTGTAAATACATACATTAATTATAAAACAAGTTAATATATTATATTCTTATGATATATGATTATGTTCTTTTCATGCAATGTGGTTGAATTAAACATTTTTAACTTTTCAACTTTTTTAAACAAGAAAATATTATTCAATATTTTTTAAGCATTGTTTAATTAAATATTACATTATATATATAATTATACAGTTAAGTTAATTAACCGATTAATTTAGGACTAATTTGTTACTTTTTACTGAAATATTATTTTTAATTAAACTAGTAATTATATATATATATATATATATATATCATCTGAGTCTTAATTAATGTGTTGTTTATAAAAGCATATATAGCCACAGTGTAACACAATAATGCAAATGAAAGATCATGTCATTTGTTTTTCAGCCAGTAACTTCACACACATCACGACGAACCCCATGATCGGTGAGTAAAGACTTTTAGCTATTTATTCAGCTCACATAACCTCCTCCTAACTGATCGCAGCTGAGCTTTAACTAATTTAGCAGAACCGTAAACACCAAAGCAACAGGAACAATGCGCGGGGTCTGCAGTGCATCTCTGCAGTGAGACAGAAAGAGTGTGTGTGTGTGATCTCACATCCAACAGATGGACGTGTGTAAATGAGACAGTGACTGATGAGATGTAGAGGTGCTGACGAGAGATTTAATGAGGCTTGGAAATGGGTGGGGGGGGGGTTAAAAAAGAATAGACAGATAAACAGAGAAAGAGAGGTGAAAGGAATCCGGAAAACATCTCACTTAGAATTGCATTTGTGCTCTTTATTCACAGAATTAATCAGCTTGAGAGTGTTCTCATTAAAACACACACACAGGCTTTGTTCCAAACTTAGTGTGTCTGCTTGCCTACTGCATATTTAGGCAGCTGCTCTCTAAAGCTCTTTGCAGCAACTGCAAAAAAAAGGGGGTTTTCAGTGAGTTGGTAATTTAGCTGGTAATATGAAGCCATTTCAGGCAACATGAGTGACCTTTTGGCATGTTTCTACAAAGTTACAATAAGTTTAACAACTAAAAAGCTACAAGAAATAGAAGTAAAGACAGTGGAGCTCATGTGGACCCCAGAGAGAAGTTACTGTAATGTTACTGTAAGCGATTTCACTATTCCATGATTAGTCTCTGCCCATATATGACAGAATAAAAATAAGATTAAAATAATTTAAAACCGAATTTAATTTACATAATTAACATATTAAAAAGAAATAGATTAACATGATCGCAATATTACAATTAATTGTTTAGGTCAGGGGCATGATTAAGTGCTTAATGTATTTTTTGTTAAATTGGCAGCTGCCCACAGTTTGAAACAGAAAGTGTCTATGATGCCTAGAAATGCTTCCTACATTGTTATCTCTAGATTTTGGAACAGAGCCACTCTCTCTCCTCTTCAATTCAAGGTGCTTCATTACCATGATGTCCTTTCCTAGCCGCCCCCTTCCCACTCTTATTGACGCTTGTTGTTTAATGGCTCAGAGTGGGCAGTGCATTTTAAGCTCTGATTAATGGAGCAGTAATGATAGGCTAACACCTAGATGTAGCAGGTAATTAAGCATTAATGAGCTGTGTGAAAGCACAGACACACAGAGACTCCATCACATGTAACAAAACATCACCGCCAACGGCTCTAATTGCTCAAAGGTTGCTCTTTCATTGCTCAGGAGGCTTAATTGAGACCTCATTGGTGGTTCATTCATTAAACTTGTCTCAGATGTTTCATTTAAAATTGCTTTGGAGGAAAATAAAAATGAAAAACAAGACCATCATTGATGTAGATTAAAGGGATGGTCACACTAGGAAAATTTTGAGGGCAAAAAACAATTATTTTGTCAATGACGATGTATAACATCTTTTTGTATGGTGTTTTGGGTTCTTTTGGTGAGCCCGACATGCCATGTTTAAATTAAACTTAAGAGACAAGACTAAAAAAATATTATTGGAGTACATTTTACAAGAAAATACTGTTTAAGTCTTTCTACTGTGAAATTGTACATTTAATCTGTTACTTTATCTTGTTTTTCTCATTAAGCTATTGTATGACTTTAGAAGACTTTGAATGTAGTTTACAAGTGGTGTGAACGTATTTTTGTCTCTTAAAATCTCATATAAAAGATTATTTCACAAAAAAGTAAGTCATATGGCTTTTGAAGGACAAGAGGCTGAATAAATGGGTTTTAGACAAACTACCCCTTTAGAGAGCTTACATTTATGTTTTTTTTTTGTTGTATGGGAAGACCTGCAGTAAAAAAAATATGGTGTCTATTTAAATCCGAGTGCAAACATCTGCTCTCCACTACATAAAATGTCTTCATCACCCAAATTATCCCCTTCATTGAGTTTCCTCTCCAAGATCTGTTCTCCCGCCATTAAAAATACAACACTAGGAATGCTTTCAAGTGCAGCATGTTAGATTTTCATGAAGAGCAAAAAGTTTCTGGAGGGAAGTGAAGGAAAAGCATTGAATCAACTCATCAATGGGGGGAGAGAGCGAGAAAGAGAGAAACATATTGAATGTTTTTGTCTTTGGTTTTGCTTCAGGTATGAACATTGAAGTTTATCCTGTTCTGATGGGTAAGAATGCAATCATATTCAAAAGATGATTTATTCAATTACAACTCTTTGAATCATACGAGGCCACACTGACTATACGTTATAAGCATGAATTATTCCATAAATTAGCTTTATAGTAAATTAACCTCCTGATTTACTTGCCACCATCCAATCAGTTTGCGAATGATAAAACTAATTGATCTTTAACCACCCTATTCAAAGTAAACACTGTTTTGTGTGAACTTAATTCTTATTATCAACTTAATTTAATTTGTGGTTCTTTCCTCATCCAGGAGTCTCTTTGATAGCAGTTGTTGTGATGATACTGATAATTATGATAGTGGTTCTCCGCTTAATGGCCCATCAGAAAGGCACATATTACACCCACGAGGAGACCTTAGCATTTAAGAGTGACCCTGAGGTGCAGGAGATCACAGAGGATATGGAAGATCCAGAAGATGCTGAAGATCCAGAAGCAGGTAAGAGACCACTCAACTTTTAACATTTTCCCTCTATAGCTTGGACTGAAAATCAACGCTGCCTGCTAGAAAACTTATTAAAAACTTTTTGTCAATGATGACAACCATATTTCTCATAATAGTGTCAAAAATCTGTTTTGCAGAGGAGCTTTAGTATCTTCTGGCGGGAAGCCTTTTGGGACGTTTCCTGTGTGAAATGTATCACTGCGAGCGACAGAAGGATCTGTCGTGGATCCTCTTCCTTTTCATTCTCCAATCACATATGCCTTTTCCAACAGATGTCCTTTTTCTGACAGCTTCACACTCAACCACTCCAAACTAAAATAGATTTCCATGTGGAGAAGCACTTGTGTGCTAATTATTTTACTTTGTGTGTTAGAGAGTACTTAAGCTATATTAAAATGTTTTTATACTGTAAACTTTTAGCCTGTGAATTAACAAATGTAGTATGTTAATATAAAAGATTGCTTAGCAAACATTAAGTGTGTTTTTCTTTTTATTATTATTATTTAAGTTATGCTAACTTTAGTGACTGGTTGACATGTACCTGTACATTATCTCTTTGTAGAATCTCCTTTGTCGATGTGGAAGGGAAGGAAGCAAGCTTTTTTTAAGGGGATGGCTTATGGATTTGATTGGTAGTGACGGAATTAGATTGATTAGGAAACGCGGTTCCAGTCGCGGCTAACCATGCGTACGTGCTCCTCTAGAAATGTGTTTATCAACATCACTTATTTTGAAACATCTGTAGTATTTCAAAAGATATTCACAAGTGAAAGAAGAGTGAAAGAGCCTTTGGTAACTGTCCATATTTCGTCAATAAACATTCTGTCATGTTTTACCCTCTTGTCACTCAAAACCCTTTTTCACAACATTCGATTTTAAACAGAATGTTCATATTGCTTGATTCCATAAAGATAAAAAAATTAGTAATTGTTGATGCAAAAATTTTACTCATCAAAATTACTGCTTTTTTGTATTTTAATTAAATAAATACAGCCTTGGAAAGCATAAGACATAAGAGACTTTTTTTTTTAAATCTTACCAACCTTAATCATTTGAACAGTGGTGTTTTTATAATTATTATTTTTATTATTATTATTATTATTATTATTATTATATGAACCAAAGAACTACTTTTTTATAATCTTTGTGGTTTGTTTGTTCATCTATTTAAGTTTTATTTTAAGCCACAGTATGCTTTGCTTTACTTACGAATAAAATGCATTCCTTTTATTCGTAAGTAAAGCAAAGCATACTGTGGCTTAAAATAAAACTTAAATAGATAGATAAATGGTAGAAAAACATTTAAATAAATCCTTGAAAGATTTGCGTGTGAATGGATACCAGTAGATACATATTAACATTCTTATAATATTTATTGTAGCAATCCTTGACTGACCATGCTGCTGATGCTAGTTATGGTTCAAATAAAACTAAATAATAGAAGCAATGCTGTGTTTTATTTAAGTCATAGCTGTGTGTGTCTCAAAATTTCATGGTATCACTAAGAATAATCCAAGTAAATAAAACTAAGACTTGCTTCATTTTGAATCCAGCTTGATATTTATACAATATCAACCACCTACTGTAGCTGAGGCTGCAATATTTGTTTGCTGACCTGAATGGCTTATGGATACAGTAATATTCTGCTAGAGCTCTAAAAATACACATTTAAGAGACACCGGTAATGCTAATGTAAACAGTGTGCGACGGTCCATGTAGGAAACAAAAGGCAAACAAACAAACACTGTGGTTGAAGAGTTTCAAAAATAGCCGACTAGGCAAATCAAAAGCCACATCTCAGTTCCGCCACGGAATCTGAGAAACAAACCAAACATCCCGAACACACAGCTCCCCTTTGTCTACAGCAATTTGTGGAAACTGGTACATCTCGCTATACGACGGAAGCCGGTGACCTGATTAGGGCTGGATGAAAACAGTTTCTAATTAGCGGTGAACAGCGTCACCCCCTCGGAGAGTTGAGCTGAAATAAAGTGTCAACAACAGCAGGAAACTTTCAAAGAAAAACTCCAATATAGCATATGCGCTAGGGGAATTAGCCCATAGCCGAGCTCGCAACTATTATACGACCATGCGAAATACAATTTAGCAGGGAGAAGCTCAAACAAAGAGTGAATGGGCAAATACATCAAACGAAACGGGTTATTTCTGAGCTATTTACTCGGCGCTGAGGCTCTCTGGAGATGCTACAATGTACGCTGTTCAGACCACCAGTGAACCCAATGCCAAAAACCGATGCCTAATCATGCCAACTCATGTTTGATCCAGTTGAGGTGGTGTGATTCCTCCAAAACATGTCAGAAATGTAATAGCTTCACGAGATGCGAAAATGAACTTTTCTGGGGTGTTAGCGACCGATTTGTTTATTTGTATTAAGTAGGTTAATGATATCCCCGGAAAGTAATTTCCGCCAATTTTCTGCAGCGGACACGCAGCAAACGAACCAGAGCAAAGCTTTTTTTTTTTTTCTCCATGAATAGAAGACACAATAGGGGCGGTTTGATCCAGCTCTGTTTAGACGTGGATCACCATCAAAAGCGTCAATTCGCATTGATTTCTCATCTTTGCGGAGGCCATTACAGAGAATAAAACCGACAGATATGACAGAGTGAGATTCAGCCCTCTTTAGAGAGGTCGACCTTTTTCGGGGGAGTCTGAATCAAGGCCATCATCTTTCAAATATCATGTAAATGTAGCAGGATAAGACTGAGAGATGCATAATGCCACACATCAATAGCTGGATAGGGAACAAAAGACTTATGGACGTATTTTGCTGCCTTCGAGTAATTTATCATAAGATTAAAGGAATAGTTCACATAAATACGGAAATTGTGTCCTTCACTCACTCTTGTGTTGTTCTTTTTCAGCTGAACGGGAAAAGATATGTTTTTTGGTGTGGTATTTGTGCTTTTTTTCCCTTTGGTTGTTAATAGTGACTATGTCTGCCAAGGTCCAATGTGGCCAAAAATACTATAAAAGCACAGTAAAAGTGGTTCCTGAGACTTGTGTACTATATTCAATGTCTTCTATACTTACATGATAGCTTACATGAGAGAGAAACAGCAGTTGTTTAGAAGGAAAGAAAGATACTAAAAAGGTTTGAAATTATGTGAGATTGAGTAAATAATGATAAAAAAAGATTTTAACCACCTTTTTACACAAACATAATGGATACTACATTAAAATACCTTTGTTGTAAAGCATTTGTTTGTATATTATGCTAGGTGTCGTTTGGCTAAAGTAGCATGATGAATTCCTTCATTATCATCTGTAAATATGTTTAAATGTTAATTTTACTGAGGGAAGAAGTTAGTTTATTCATCAGAACATCTGGATGTTTGGGCTGTTGATAAGGGTAAAGGTTTTTAGCCTTAAATAATGTGTTAATGTGATTTACCAAAGCAGCTTAGCATGGATTTGAGTCTTTTCTATTTTCATGATGCCAGAGTTGAGTGTGCGTGTGTGTGTTCATAAGTCCAGAGGGCAGCTGTGAGTGGCATGAATTTAATCCAATTTCTCCATCTCCAGCACTACAGAGCCAGGCGTAATTCACCCCAAAATGATATCTTCCTGTCATGGGAGTTTATGGTAATGAGAAATTAGGGCAGGTTGGGTGTGTGTGAAAATGTGTTAATTCCATCATTGTTTCATCATTTGATTGGTTGCCGTTGGTATTCCCATGTTTTGGAATTTGCGTCATTCTCAGTCCCACTCCAGGGTCAAGGGAGCCACATATCCTCTGCTAAATGGGATAGCCAGAATTAGTGATAAAGCATTAGCGAAGGCCACCATGGAAACTTCTTAGCAGCGTTGTGAAAATGATGCTATTTGCAGACTTTTTTTTTGGAACATTCTCCAACTAGGACTATCCTGGTCAAATTTCTGGAATGGTATGTGGACTTTGATTCTAAATCGTTAACTACAAATGAAAAGGTGTCTCATATTTCACCCCGATTTTTGAATACGTAAGAAAATAAAATAATTTATGGTAATTTTATAATCAAAGCACAGTACAGTATAATGGTAAAAAGGTATATTGCAAAAATGCAAAGTCTATAACAGCCAAAGTCTTCCGGGACTATTTTCTTGATAAAAGCCGACTTCTTACACTTAACATAAGGTGAGAAAAGAGACAAGGTAAGAGTTCTGTTTCTTATTTTTGGCTCCCCTACGGGTTTGAAGAAGTGTGCTAGAGGAGAGCCGCTCGGCATTACGTCAGCTGGAAACAATAAACCGAACGGAGTCATCCATCATGAGCGTTTGATTCCGCTGACAGCACGTCAAATCCCATTGATCTCCAGGAGAACCTTCAGGATCGCTGACGGGACTCTGGCGGCGCTCTGATGTGACAAAAATTCAGGTTTACCTCTTTCTGGCAAACTTTTTATGACATGACCTACAAAATTATGTAAAAGCTTTGTAAAAAAAAATGTATGATGATGATATTGGAATGCAAGGTTTTCTATTTAGTGTTAACCAGTTCATCTCCCTAATTCAGTATTGTCAGTGAATAATGAATTAAACTGAACACATAGTTTCAGAAACCTTATGGACCATTTATATGAGTTTAGTATTTTGGGATTCATTTTTTAACCTAAAGAAGAAGTTTACCTAAAAACACAAAATTGTGGAAAATGTACTGACCCTCATACATCTCAAGACGCACATGAGTATCTTACTTTATCATAACGGATTTGGAGAAATTTAGCATTACATTACAGATCATCTGCAGTGAATGTCCAATCAGTTGATCAGTAATCCATCCCAAAGTTTCATTTTAATACCGTTTATTGCATAGAACTGCATAGAAAAGAGTAAGCAGCACAAGCTTCTTTTTTAGATCAATAAATGATGACAGAAATTTCACTTTTGGGCAAAGTGTAATTAAAATTTTAAAATGTAAAATTTAAAAAAGTTATATATACACCGCTTTGTTACAATAATGTTCTGGGAGCACGACCACCACGGTCACCATTTTTTATCCTATCTGTATATATGTACTTCAGGTGCATGGTTTGCTGGGGGAAAAGGTGATTTCCTTTGATCCCTTTATGTAATTTTCAAAATGTCATTTGAAATGGAAAGGTGGTGTGCAGTTTGAAAGAACAACAGTTACGCTGCTTTTTCTGGTCTTTTGAGTACAGCGCATATAACTTTATAATGCAAAAATAAACCAGGCTATTAAGGCTGAACCTCTCCAGGGTTTTGAAGTTTTGTTTTTTTTATCTAAAAGTACTCACTCTAAAAGTACCACCCTGTATGTGGCAGAACTCACAGAAGAGCATTTCTTTTTCATCTTGGAAATTATAGTTATTGAAAAGATAGGTCAAGGGAAAAATTTTAATGTGGACGTCAGAGTAATGACTATGACTCTGCACTCTTTTCTACCATTATAGGTCATAAAGTTGTGCATAAAGATATAAGAGATCAATTCTAATCAGAATTTCCAGTTTGTGACAATTCACAAACTTAAAGTCTGGTGTGATCTCACCTTGTGTCTTAAAAAGTTGATCTATTACGATTGTGGTATGAATAGATTCATAGTAAATGAGTCTTACACTGAATCGCACATGTTTCTGTTTAAATGATCGCAGTGATCTAATTGAGATATAATCACCTAAAGAGTCCCAGACATTTTTATATTTGCTCTGGAGTCATTATCGGTCGAGATTTGTAACACATGCTTAGGAAAAGTGCTGTGTCAAGCAAAGACGATTAAAGCCAAGAGTTCTTTATTTCTCTGCAAGAAGATGTCAACGCGCACACACACACGTATGCTCGCAAACACACACCCTTGAGGCCCTGCCCATTATCTGTCTGATGTGTAAAATGTTCCTCAGAGCGATCGATGAAGATCAGGTCCAAGGAATTGATAACCTTATAAAGCCTGTAATTACTTTCCTTCCTCAGCAACGAGCAATAAAGTTTTTATTATAGATCTCTCCGCTCACTTCGTAAGTCTAAGACAGTGAGGGATGTTAGAAATTAAAACTCACAGACTGTGATTGTTTCACCGACTGAGAATGCACGGATACAGCAGACTAAAAGTTCACTGAATTTCAAGGGCAACCTGAGCTCCCATGTCAATGTGAAGGTCTGGGAAGGAGCTTACAGCTTTTCATTAGCAGTAAAACAGTAAGTCAAGGTCAGTTTGATTGGTTTGTCGGTTGAAGTATGTTATTTGAGTGTAATCTCGACCAGCAATTTGGAAGTTTATGATCTTTTCCTGTTTATAGTTGCATATGAATTTGCTCTTGAATGACTGGAAATAGCTGCTCAAGTGAGTTCTCAAGATAACCGGAAAAGATCAGGATATGATGAAAGAATGGGATTGAAAAAGTTCACTGTATGAAAAGATTACAACAAACGTTTTGGGGGTTTGGGGGTGTGGTTAGGTTTAGGTAATTCGCACAAAATCATACGCATTGGCAACTCATAAAATACGTATGATTTAGCAAAAACCATACGAATTTGTGCGAATTAGCCACCTCGTAAAATATGAGATAGGTAGTTTTAGGGGTAGAGTTAGGTGTAGGTCAATCATACAAATTTTATGTATTTTAAACATAAAAAATTCTCTTCACAGAGAAAAAAAAACTCTTCACAGTCCACACTCCAATGCAAATGTATCTGATTTGAAGAGAATTTTTAAAAAGCTTTGTTTTCCTTGACAAAAATGCCATCTCAGTGTGAATAAGGACAAAGCAGAGAGAAAAACATTTACTTTCTTACGAAGACATAAAAGAAAGCCATTTCAGAGACTAAATTATTAAGTTTTAAAGGATTGCTAAAGAATCCTTTGGAATAATTTGCAACATTAATCTGTTAAAAATAAGACCAAGTGTGTGTATCAAGAAAGTTTAAGTTTAAGTTTTTCGATTTAATTTTCACTTACGTTTTATGTTGGAATTAAACAAGAAAGTCCACCACTAAAATTCTGGGCAGCTTCCAATCTCTTGATTTTATTTTTTTATTATTATTATTTGTAGTCCTGCTCTAGATGGAAATGTTGCTGAATCAATGCTAAATCCCACTGACAAATGTATATTGATAAAACATAATGAAATAACAGAGTGCAAACCCTGAAAACGCCAGTTAACAGATTTGATGTCAGTTGTCGGTCAGGCGAGGTTGTAGTCAGCATGTAATTGGCACTGGAGTGAATGAATGCTGGAGTGTGGGAGCTGTTTTTGGATTGTCCTCTGCGGAGGTTATGAGACTTGGGGCAAATGAGCTGACGTCTCTCATTCTAAGAGCTAATAAATACAGCACCACCTGTCAGTCAATTGTGACAAGAAAAATCACAGATCTATTTCTAGTTTCTCCAAGAAGTGTGATTGTGTAGAGGACAAATGGGGACTTTCGGTGACTTTTGTCTTCTCAGATTTGTCTTTAAAGAAATAGACCCCTAAATTCACACATCCCTTCAACAGTTGCCTTCTCAAGAATACCTGAAGGGATCATTAAAGATCTCAAAAAGCCAGCTGTATGTATGTAACATTAGAGACTTGGGATCTTTTGACTTGGACAAACACCTAGATTAACCACCAAATTAGCCATCTAGCATTGCAAGTTTTGCAATCTGGTACTGTTCGTTTATGAGTGCAATCATTCCAAATTGTGAACGCGAACTGCTATTAAAGACATATTATTTGAGAAAAACTTTTCTGACAAGCGTGACTAACACAATGCAATGTACCTGTACAGTATATTGCATTTATGTCTTTTTCGTTCTTTAGAGCATTTGCAGTACTTTTATTACACAGACGTAAGTGCTGTTGTGTACTGAAGCTTTGGAAACAAAACCAACGGTTCATAAATATAAAAGAGATTAGAGCAATCAAATGCATTTTGCCGCCTTTTCCTGCACAGTTGTTACTAAGCAATGGGGTAAACAGCTGCTGGCTTGATGATGCAAATTAAACCCAGTTCGGATCCAAATAAAATAATATGAATGAAGTCTTGTAGGGACAGGGGGAAGCAATCAAACTCAGGTTCGGACAGGAAGTGTGAAAGCACTCTTACTACCCTTAGCACCCAATCACCATATTACAATTATACTGAAGATTTGAGAAATGATGACTAAAAATCAGGTAGCAATACATTTTACAATGTATTTAATTAGAGACATTAGCTTTAATCCTAAAAATATTGGTGATCTCAAAAAAAAAAAAATCTTATCATCAAGCTCAAACTTTTGAATGGTAGTGTACATGAAACATTGCTGGGAGTTAGGTTTTGAAGGAAAAACTTCTGAGCAATAAAATTTTCATCTGGACTCACATATTGGGAAATAGTAGCAGAAATTCTCAATCACACAGTTTGCTTCAGACAGTTCCTGAAGGAATTACCTTATTACTGGTACTGTATGTTCATGTGCTCCATTCTGAAGTGAAAAAATAACTTCCCTCATGGAAATCACAGTTCCCTTCGCGTTAGGATGAAATTTATTTAGTCTCTCTAAATATGTCTGAATCCATCCCAGTCAGAAGTGAGCCATATTTGACATAAATGAGAAGCGACGGACTTCGTTTCGAGCCAGTCTGCAGCGAGCACATGCCTTTCTGATAGAGCAAATCCATTTCAATTCTATTGAAAGTATCAAAAGAATAGATATGTGTTCATTTCATACTCCACTCGAGAGCTCAAAGTAATCTGGGCTTAGCGAGTCCCTCTCATGAGCAGCACAAGAGGGAGGGCGAAGAGGATAGAAACTGTTCAAACAAAGTGAAGTGGATGAGACATTAAATTAGAAATGTTCTATTTGGCGGCCTGGTGGATTCCAACTGACGTGAGTACGAAAAAGGCTTTACATAATCGTGAAACAAAAGGTGAAAGACTGGCACGGCTTTAGCTAGTTGTTTCACTCCGGAAGCCGGGTTGGTTGCCGTAATGAAGACGTCCTCGGTGACATTGTACAGCCACAGCGTCGCTAAAGGAGAAGAGGTTGAGCGGCCGCTACTTGAAAAGCCATTTTGGCTTTGATATGTCAAGGCCGTATGAGGTTTTGTAGGATAAGCAGTTTCTTTCGCAAATTGCACAACAGAGAGAGAAAGTACTTGCTGGGGACTTTGTTCAGTGGAGTGTAGCCGCTAGGGCACTAGGTTATGAAGTTTAATATTTCTGGCGCCTGTTCAAAGAGAATAACGCAATAGAAGACGGATGCTAGGCCGCTGCTGCCAGGCACGACACCATCCTAAGTACTCTTCTGAATGTCACAGAGAACGAGTGTGTGAGTAACAGTGGACAAAATGAAAGCAGTGTTGCTTTCGTTCCTGTGCATGGCCCTGGTAGCATGTTAGCTGCTGAAATAAGTGTGCTGCACTCGTCCTGAAAAGTGAAGCCAAAACATTTAGATCGCCATCTGGTGTCTGGCTGCAGTGTGTCCTCTCTCTTATCTTTTTCAAACAGGTAAGCTAATAATTATTTCTCAAATCACACTAAACAGTAATATATTTATTATTTATATTTATTATTTATTAGCGTTTATATAGAGTCGAAGTTCCGAACTGAGCTGTTAGAAATGTTTAGTTTGGCTGTGGTTAGGAGCCAAATTTAATTTCGTCTTGCTTATAATGACTGATTACGTGCGTTTGTGAGTGCAGTGCTGCTTTGTGTACAGCGCTACCAGGGAAACAGCTATTTTTACTGCTCCAAAAGCGGCACCTAGTGGCAAAGAGTGAATTAGCTTTTTTATTCAGACCAGCGTGAAAAACACCAACGAGTGGGTGGGCAATATGCTAATGTTTCATGTTGACGTTAACATCTAACGGCTGAAGATTGGTTTTAAGAATGACTTATTTCAATCATTCAGAGTCGACAATAACTTTGTACACAGTTTTCCTAAAAATGCCCTAAAAGGTCATTTAAAATTATCTCTATATCTAATATGACATAAGTATTTCTAATAGTTTAACCAACCCAATTTTGATCATGATACATGATAAGATGTAACACTAAAAGCACAGCAACGTTAAGTTAAAGTTTTAAACCAATGGAGAGGAATGAACAGAAGAAAAACAGACAATAGATAAATGAGCCAGGAGTTGTAATGAATACCTTTGTTGTTCTTTTGAAATTTAAAGTAGGTCCCATCCCTCGTTCCTCAACTTGATGAAGAAAACAACCTGCCACGTTCAGAGCAGAGGCGGAGCGATCCGTCTTCATCGTACCACAGAGGAACGGATTCCTCTACGGGGGGAATGCGCTAATTGCAGTTAAACTTTTTCGCTAAAGTACTGTCTTGGTGAACAATCAGTCGTTCTGCCGCAGACAATGGAGACAAATCAAGGAAAATTCAACAGTTAACCATCCAAACATCAGCCCTGCGTGCAAAGGGGACTGTCTTCTGTGATGAATTCTCGACTTGAGGTAAGAGGTGAATAAGTCTCAGAAGGTTTCATCTTTTTGGATTTCGTCTCTAAGTAGAAAACTTGGTGACAACTTCATACTCTATTTGCTTTTGCGTAAATTCTGGTTCATATTATACCTAATTCTCCCAAGAACTACCCACTTATCTGTCTGGCTGACATTTAAAGTGATAGCTCGCTGGTAGTAGCCTATTTGTAAAAAGTATTGTGTGTACAGATAACAAACAACTAATCTGATTTGACTTGGACACTCACACAAAATTCTGCAATGGCCTATAAACATATTTGTTTGAGTGTTTGGGTATCAGAGTGTGTGTGCATATGTTGTCGAGCAAGCTTACTCCACACTGCAGTTTATCAAATCACACCTTCAAGGTCACTATTACAGCACAACCTCTCTCTCTTCTTCTTCCCCTCTCTCTCTTTCTATTTCCTCTGGAGCATTTTTCAGTTGTGCTCTGTTTTCTCAATGAGATAACTTGCCTTTTTCCCTAGCTGTCTCGGCAGCTTTAAATGCATGACTACCCATTCCAATCTTCCTATAGGGAAACAGAATGAGTCTACTTTACTTCAGTGGGGTCTGCCGCAGGCCGGCGAACCTCTCCAGGGGACAACGCGCTTAAACACGAACCAGCCCACAAGCCTCAGCTGGAGAGCAGATTTCACAAGTCATCATATCAGTTAAAAGCAAAAATATGCATAATCATGATACACTGTCATGTTTTATTACATACAGATGGATAGATATATGCAAATAGCATACATCCACTGATTCTCATGAATCCAACATGTGTTTTCCCTGCTTTTCAATTTTAAAATGCTGGAATTTCCAGTTTGAAATTAATCATCAAGATTTTGTGAAACGATGTACCATTTAATTTTATTTGCTATTTATTTTATTTCATTAAAATAATGACAATCACTAAACTAAAATTATATTTAATTAACCATCAAATCAATGCATAACTTTATCACATTATTTTAGTATCGTTAATCAAGTCATGGATATGGTTATGGTAATCAAGTCTTAATAGATAGATAAATAGATAAATCTTATTAACATCATATATAACTGTAATGACACAAATATATTTTTATATTCTATATATTCTGTATATTTTTGTTGTGTATTAGTAATGTTATAAGTTGGCTATCAACATCACATATAAAAAAATGTATAAAATATCAGGAGATAAAAGAAAGTTTTAGGCATATAGGGGATTTTGTACCTTTCGTAATATATCCTATTGATTTTTCACATAGCGAATATGTGCATGTGGCATTTGAGTGCTAATGCACCTGAGCCCTTGAAACAAGATGCATGATAAAAAATAATCCTGCATGGAGCCAGCAATGCTAATCAATACACTTTCAGGCTTGGCTGCTAACATTAACTTGGAAAGCTAAAGTGGCTAGATCTTTGAGATTAAATTCATTGTGTCGGCTGAGACTCGTTTCGCCTTTGCTTGCATTTGTGTGTAATCAAACGAACAGGTAGTCCCAGTCGACTCATTTACTTCTGTTGTTGTTGTAGTTTAAGTGTGTTCTTGGCTATTTGTTCATTTATGTGTGTGTGTGTGTGTGTGTGTGTGTGTGTGTGTGCGCGCATTGCCATTTTCTGCTCATTATCTCAAAGGGCTGGGAAAGATCCACCTGAGTCTCTCACAGCCTCTTTGCCATTTTTGTTTGTAAATGGTGAGAAAACACAGCCCCTGATCAGGCTATCAGTGTTCCTCCGAGCATGAGAAAGCCAACATAATGAATGATCAAAGGAAACAAGCTAACTTGCTAATGCAGGAGCTGTAGGCTGTACGTGGTTTGTTACAACGATTTTGGAAGCACGAACAAACAGTAAAATTTAAGCTGTATAAGAAAAATGAAGTGTGTCTTGATTTTAAACTTCTCCTATTCCAGCTTAATATACAAAGACTGCTGGACGTAGATTAGTATGTAGATTAGATTTGCTGACAGGAAAACTGACAGGAAGTAATGTGGGGAAATGAGGAAAAGACACAAAACTGTTCAATATAGGCTTCCAACTGTTGTTTATTAGTACAAAATTTCTGTAATCACCAAGGTTTTGACTGCTGGGCCGAACAAGACGCTTATTAGCCAAGTAGCAGAAATGCTAACAAATAAAACAGTTGGCTGTGCCACAAAACGGTGATGAATTTAGTATTGCTTATAGTAAAAACTAATTATGTTTATGTTCTTAAATACTTTGTTTAGGTTGAATTGTAACTGTTTCGAACAAATCAGTTTTTGTGATTGCATTTGGTGAGGCACAGAAAAGCATTTTAAGAAACCCTCAAGTCATTAACAGCTGTTTTAATTATAATTTGAATGTACTATTTTTTCATAATTCATTCGCACAGAATTTAAGGCTATGGTATGACCCAATTTAGCAGGGAAACTCCCATAAGCATGATTTATTGTTGCTGCTACGTTTCTGTGGCTCATCTCATTATGGATTCTTATCACCATGTGAAGTTTCCATGCGCTGTATGAGAAAGCGAGATAAGGCTGGGGTTTAAAATCATTTTAGGCCTGGCCATTGTGATAAAAAATTATAACCTCTCCTCTTATCTTCCAAGCGCAAGAGAGGAATCATCTGATGTAAAGGTATGTTTTTGCAAAAAGAGACTATAGAGTGCTGCTTTGTTATTGGCCGAGCTGTTGAGCTGCTTTGCTGTCATTGGTTCACTCATTCCGTGCTTCACTCTGATTGGCTCACATGTCGCCAGGCCCATAGCGACAACTGTTGGGGATTACCAGAAAGCTGCCAGAGCAGCTGTTTACATTTGTGAGATACCCTCAGGTTTCTGTTTACTTCAGACGTTACGGATCCCTGCAGTTATGTGTCCTTTTCTTTTTGTATGGCTCATCGGCTAATATAAAGGGATTTAGCAACAGGCAGTTAAATTACAGCTAGGAGCAGCAGGGAAAGGAGGAGATGCGTCTCTCCTGTCCCACCTTATGGTGAGTGACACTTCATATTAGCACATAATGAAAAGCATGATCAACGAATGATGGGGACAAAAAAGGATTTACAGCTTTAATGGCTTCAAGGAGGTGATATAACTGCTCAGTTTAATGTACCATTCACACCAAACACGATAATGATAAAGATAACTATAAAGATAATGATATTAACGTCCACTACAATAAAGATATTGTCTGTTTATGTGCACGTGAGTCTGCCACTTTAATTTCTCAAGCTCATGATAACAGGATGGATTTTGATTGGCTGTAAATGTTTTTATCATTCATCAGCTGGAAAAGAAATTCTGGAAGTGGTTCCAACTATGTTGTTTCTCTGTGCCTTTATCGTTATAGTTGTGATGTGGACTATGCTATACTTTAAAGGTGCTGTATGTAGGATTGAGAGCAAGTGGTTGATCAGTGAGTGGGTTTATTCAACTCGGGGTTCTGAAACACGATTGGGTAAATTGACGGTGGGCGGGTTTCCCAAACCAAAACAATGTCCTGAGTTCCGGGCTGGAACGCTCATTTTCAAAGGAGAATAATTGACAATAGCAATGTTTTTTCAGATAAACAAGTATGTTAACTTAGCATGTTTCTTAAATATCTGCAAACATATTATGGTATTTTTAAGCTTTAGTAGAGCCAAAATCCTACAGCTTTTATATTGAGAATGGTTTTTAGAACTATATCTTTATCATTGTCTTTAAAGTTATTGTGCTTAGTGTGAACGATAACTATTCAGAGGGGGGAAATATACTATATAATTTATAATATTTATAAAAGATTGAAACTAGCATACATAAACATGTGAAATGAAAGAAATATTTTTTTTAGATTTCACTGAATTTTCTTGGAACATTTATATATATGTTTTAAAATAATATTTACATTCTTAATGTGTCTTCAGTGTTTAATCAGCTTTAGACACATTTGGCTGAATTCTGACTAAACGACATTGAACAGGTTTTAGTTGTATTTGCCTTGTTTTAAATTTACTAAAACTGACTAAAAACAAGTCTATTCAGAGTAGTTGTTATATATTTTCATATTCTGTGTAAATGAATGGTACACAAAACTATTTGTAACGTAAATTGTTGCATTGAAGTTAAAGAGATAATTTACACACAAACAAACAATTTATGAACAATTTGCATGCAAAGTAATTGTATCAGCAATAAAAAAGCATTATTACATTGTATTGACCCCCCCAAAATATACATATATAACAATAATTATACAATTATATTTATTCTGTCTAGTACTAAAAGTCAAACTAAAATATTGTTCAAACCACATTTTACCTTGTAAATGTGGCATTTATCCAGGATAAACATGATTTTCTTTTATTTGTTGAGAGCTGCCATTTTTCAAAATGTCTCTACGTGACAAATATTTGGAGGGGAGGGGCTAAAAATAAGAGGGATTGATAGTGTCATCATAAAATGCAAATAGAATTTAGAGGCACATTTGATGAAAGATTACGAAGGAAAAAAAACTTTTTTGGAATACTGTGCTTCGTTCACAATAAGAAGAATAAGAAGAACACGTGTTGAAAAAGTAGATTTCCAGCTGACTTTAAAGCGCTAGTAATATCCTTCCTTACTTTACTTTTCGTAGTTTGCTTCTGTCCTTGCGTGAATAATTTCCTTTCTACGACACAAACAAGACTCAAAAGGCACAGAGGAAGGAACGAAACAGAGACAAAGAGCGAGCGCTAAGATCCATCCTGTGAACGTAATTCATAATGTGTATTTTTGAAATGTAACTCACACAGTGTCTCGGTGTCAGTCTCTTTTGCGTCTGTTGTGGCTTCTGCAATCATCTCCGAGGAGGTGAGTAATGGCCACAGCGGGGAAAGAGGAAGGCATCAGATATTCAGCACATCGAGTCATCTCTCCTCTGCTGTCTTTACCTCAGGAGGATCCACAAACTTCAAGAAAACATTAGCCTTGCAGATAAAGATGTGCCCCTAAAAAGCAACACAAGAGAGAAGTTTTGAAGATGAAAGCGCCCATCCATCTTCATCAGATTAACGGGAAAGTATCTGAAAGAGTATCTGGTCAAGAACAAGCATACATTGGGAGAGGTTTTTGTCACCCGCCACCTGTAGGAAATTAATTGTGAAAACTTAGCCACACAGCGTAAGGTATTAAACTTGGCTGTCCAGTCGTATTTGTTGTGATGAACTTTGGGGCCGATAAACCCAAGCGTCCAATTACGCAGTAGACTGCAGGGACACTTTTAGATTTAATTAAAGGCAAGAAAACTAATATTACTTGTCACCGCACCTGACGGAGCACGATCTTGGCGGGGCTTGCTGCTCATTAGCGGATTGGGGCAGGAAGTTGCACCTCAATGATATACTGTTAGCATCACCCTGACATGCCATCACTAAACATTATGCAATATACAGTCATATGCTGAAAAGGAGAAAAGGAGAGGGAGGGAAGCAGAAGGAAAGAGAGAATTAGTAAGAAGAAAAGATCAAATTGTGCTAGACATGATCCACAAATGTGGTCATGTCAAAAAATAACTTTATAAAGCTCATTAAAATTCATAAGATGTCTTCAACTCAATCTATTAAATTTGTATAATTTGAAAACAAATAAATAACACATTTTCCCAATATACATGTACATGTATATGGTATTTAAAAATGAACATAATGGATTTAATATATAAACATTTTAATATAGTATATTATTACAATATGATATATATATATATTAACACACAAATGCAATTATTTTATATGCCATCACTGGAAAACTATCATAGAATTTAAATAAACTATTAATATAATATTAATAATATTATTTGAACATTGTAATATAAAAAGTATACTGTAATATAATTTAAAAGTATAAATATAAAAATATATATATTTAAAAAAAACAGGTTTGATGCCACTCATTTTCAGTGAATTACATCCAAAATTTTGCGGCATTTGAATTGCAAAATATTATTCAAAGCATCTCTTTTAATGTCTCATTATAAAACTACAGCAGCATACAGGTTTGAAACAACATCAAGGTGAGTACATTAACATGTTCACTGTTTTGCATGAGGTATTCCTTTAATTGGCATGAAAATTATATAAAAATAAATTATTAAAAATTTATGATATAAAAAATAAATTATTAAAAAAGTCCTACAAATATGCTTCATTTTCTTCATGTTTTCACGAGGTTCACCCTGAGGCTCATAATAACCTCATTATTCCGTTTCGGACAGTCACGACTAAGTGTATTTCCTATAAAATTAGGGGGAAAAAATCTAAGCAAATGAAATTTATTTCTACTCATTACAAGCGTCTTGCTGTGGAAGACCTGCTTCGATCCCTGAGATGTCAATTATGATCATCTCTTCTTCATAACATACAAAAAACATGAGTCAGGGATTACAAGAAGGGGCAGAAAAGCGAGAGAGTGCCGACTATACGGCCTCTAAAGACTGCAGAGGTTTTAGGATGTATTATAAGCCGTGTCCCTCGCCACAGCTTTAATTGGCTCAGTTTCTCTTTTGTGTCAGATATCACAATACCATGATTAAGGGCTGCTTTATTACCACCCGCATCTCTGCCACACGAGCTCTCCCTGACTAATTGAAAAGTGGTGGAACAAGGAAAGCAATTTACTCACCTAGAAATTACTTTTCATGATAACAATGCCATTTTTCAAAGCCAGGCGCTCCCGTCCACAGTCCCACTTCTTAAGAGGGAACCGTTATTTGTGTTGGAGGGCAGAGAAAAGCCTATTTGCATTCCATTACAAGTCCAATTGGCACCTGGCAATGAGGAAGAGTACGTTGGGAAGAAACGGAGAGATACATATTTCACACCGTCTTGGGAAAATCTTGCACATTGTGCTTAAGTTGCGCTGATGCGGTGTTATTGGGAGGAAAAATCTTTATAATACGAATTAGATTTTTTCACCCAATTTTGCACTTTTATTCATGAGTACAGAAGAAGGGGAATGAAAAGATGTTGCTAACCAGCATTTGCTTGAGTGCATACTACAAAACTTTTATTGTTTTTTATGGGTCAAAGATATCAAGATGTCCTCACCAAAAGAAATTCACAAAAGTGATGTTACTGTATGTATGCATTTAGGTTTTTTTTCTTTAATGGCTGGAAAACTGCAAGGACATTTTGTCTAGACGTATCATTTCAATGTGATGTATTTTAATGCATATCATTTTTCATTACATATCAGTTCAAAGCAACTTTACAGTAAATAGTACTTTAATGCCTCCAGTAACCAAGCAAAATGTAACTGTGACACAATTTTGTTTCCCAGCAGACTAGTAAAAATCCTGTGCACCTGGACTCCCGGAAGTTGCATAGCAGTCAGGCAATCAATGATTATTACAAATGTGTTTAAGTTTTGTGTGCAATATACAGTAGACTGTGGGCCGTGTCTCAGGTTAAGACACCGGATGAAGAACTGTTCAAACCTTCCCATGTGGGCAGCTCAACAAGGAAATATCTTAGTCTTAATCCAAATCTACCAATGTCAGACATTGCATTACACAGGGGGTTGGAAAGTATTCAAATTCACTTCACAATTCACTTTTTGTTATATTGCTGCCATTTGCTAAAATCATTTAAGTTAATTTCCTCCCTCATTAATGTACACGCAGCACAGAAAAACAAATAATTGTTGACATTTTTACAGATTTATTAAAAAAGAAAAACTGAAATATCACATGGTCCGAAGTATTCAGACCCTTTGCTGTGACACTCATATATTTAACTCAGGTGCTGTCCATTTCTTCTAATCATCCTTGAGATGGTTCTACACCTTCATTGGAGTCCAGCTGTGTTTGATTATACTGATTGGACTTGATTAGGAAAGCCACACCAAAACCTTCTCCAGAGTGCTCAGGGACCTCAGACTGGGGCAAAGGTTTACTTTCCAACGAGACAATGACCCTAAACACACAGCTAAAATAATGAAGGAGTAGCTTCACAACTTTGTGACTGTTCTTGAATGGCCCAGCTAGAGCCCTGACTTAAACTCAATTGAGCATCTCTGGAGAGACCTAAACATGGCTGTCCACCAAGGTTTACCATCCCACCTGACTGAACTGGAAAGGATCTGAAAGGAGGAATGGCAGAGGATCCCCAAATCCAGGTGTGAAAAACTTGTTGCATCTTCCCAAAAAGACTCATGGCTGTATTAGCTGTATTAGATCAAAAAGGTGCTTCTACTAAATACTGAGCAAATGGTCTGAATACTTAGGACCATGTGATATTTCAGTTTTTCTTTTTTAATAAATCTGCAAAAATGTCAACAATTCTCTGTTTTTCTGTCAATGTGGGGTGCTGTATGTACATTAATGAGGGAAAAAAAGTACATTTAGCAAATGGCTGCAATATAACAAAGAATGAAAAATTTAAGGGGCTCTGAATACTTTCCCTACCCACTGTACGTCTGGAAAAGTCTATAGTTGCGTTTTCATGTGAGCTTAAAAACATATTTACAGTATTTTAGTCTTCACATCTAACTCTTTATGTCATCAAGATCAGACAGGTCAGGGAGTGGAAGAAATTAATTCATGAATATATTAGTCTGTTTGATCTCATTAAAATGATGAGATGCTAATTTATGACGAGTGAAGGTTTATTTATAGCCCAAGAGTGGTGTAAGCACATCTCTTTAGACTTCTAAGTGAAGTATAGGGATCTTATATCATCTCTTTGTGAGCAATAATTGTCTGATTGTCCATAGCAAAACCCTGGACTGGCAGCCCATTCTGGTACTTAAAGTTTAAGACCCTGCTGTGAAACTGTTTGTTCTGAGAACTCTGGTTTAATTCCTCCAATGTGGACACGAGAGAAATTGTATCTGTCCAATGTGGACTCAAGAGGGAAATAAAGAAAATAATTGGCTTTTTGGTTTCCGAACAAGAAGCACAACTTTAGCTGAGCAAGACAAATCCGACCTATCCCAGAGCTAATTGGACAGTTGACTAAACCATTATAGCCAAGTTTATTCTCAACCCAAAGACATAAAATAAGTAAAGCACTTTGATATTGCATTTTTGAAAACGTCATTCTGTCAGTCCAACTTTTTCTGTACATGTCAGGTTCGATAACTTCATAAAAGTATGATTACACTGTATTTTCGAAGGAAGGAAGAAGTGCTTTAAAGGTCACTAGAGGTTGAGTGAGTACATGGGCTTTTCCCCTTGGTGTTTCCCACGGGATCGCTACACAAATATTAAACTTCACAAGATTTTCAAGGTTTCTGGGTCTCAAAACACACTAAACCTTCAGCACTCAATGGGAGGTCACGGTGCAAGGACTGGCCTTCATGTTCTCAAGGATCTTGTACAATATAGTCTGTACTCTATTCGGCTCTCACAACCTGATTTGTGCCATTGTTTGCCAGGTTGTGTGTGCAGGTCAGTCTCCTTTGCTAAACTACACAATGAAGCCTCCTTTCAAGACGGTTTTAGAAGGTCTGTGGGATACTCAGGTATGCATAGAAAGCATTGCTGCTGAGGTGACCTTTTACAAGATTGCCTCAAAAACAATTTCTGTTGTCGCCCCATTGGTCTCAGTTGAGTCTGTGGACTAACAACAATCTTACCATCTAATGTAGCCATGCCTATCATTCAGAGTTTAGTTCTGACCCAATCGTGGTGTTCAGGGTTACTTAAAAATAACCAGCTGGTGTGCTTGGAAGCAACCCTCCAGGAGTAGGGTTGGCGACCCTGGATCCAATACACATTGTGCAAAAAAATGGATGGCATTGGTGAAAATCAAAATTAGATCTGTAGTAGAAATTCTATTCCATATACCTGCATTGCCCACCAATTTTTCTGGTGTTGCATAACCCACAGGCTCACAGCTATGCTCCTAAAGCCCCAACACTGCACATTTTGAATGTTTCCTTTTATATGACATCCATTTCAGATGTCTTTTCACTTGAAACATATATGTTTGATTTGGGAAACAAATTTTCCAAAAAATTCAGCCGTTTAGCTTGTCCAAACTGGATATGATTCGAGAATGCATGCAATGCAAGTTGCTTGTGAGCCACTCAAGTCTATTATTCCACTACCTCTAAAAGTTGCAACCATAAAAAATAATGAACAAATACTACATGAATTTCCCAAAAATCAGGTAAAAAACATTTCATACCCTAAGTTGACATTAACTTATGGCCACTTTGTGGCTTAGCTGTCCAACAAATAAGTTTCGGCTAGGCAAGTTGATGTCCACCGTGAGTTCTGATCAAGTATTCATGGGCAGTTTGTTTCTGTGGAGGATAAGGAAGTATGTTAATTCAGTGTAGGCATGGTGCAGGTCCGTGCCAGCATGCACAGGTGTTCCGGCTATATGGGTCTTAAATGTTGCCAGGAACAAATTACCTGAAGCCCAGCAACTATGGATCTAGACTGATCACTCTTACACATGAATGTTTTTAAACCTTTTCCAATGCACCATTAAGCCTTGGCAAAACGTCTGGAAGGTAATTGGCACTCATTACACGTGAAATCCCAAACAACACTTTGAGTTGATAGAAATTCAAGTGGCTGAATTTGAAAGTCGTCTTTTATCGCAAATGGTTTTACTCCCATGGAAACCCACTTGTGCATTTCAACTGAAAGTTTCAAAGTGAAACATTTGACCAAATCAGATACAATTAGATTAATTTGCTTAACAGCCTATTTGTAAAACGTGTTTTTTGTTAGTTTAATCACTAATTTAATTTAAAACGTTTTATCACATTCAACATAAGTACAATATTGCATACCTCTTAGAATTTTTGAAAACGATAAATATAATTTCAAGCCAGTTTTAGTTTAAGAAAGAGCTCAAAAGACTCATGTTGGAGCGAAAATCCCAAGGTGTCCTGCTTTGTTCCCTCTTTTTTACTGCTACAGTGGCTGCGCATTGATCTGTGTCCAGAACAACATGCTGTTTTAACCTCCCTACATGAAAGTATTGAAGCACACAGCTTACTGTGGTCTCCATATTTATGAACCGAGCAATAAAAGAAATTTGAGTGTCTGCTGGGATTTCTGTACAGTACATTGGTTGGGTATCCGTACCCACCAGCCGAAGCAAACGGGAAGCAGGTTTACAATAACAGGAAGTCAAGGAGGAATAGAACTTCACCCTTACAGTTACAACAATAAATAAATATACAAACAAATACGGCTAAGTTGCATTAAATTAAATTGCCATTTTAACGTTATATTTTATTAGAGTTTTGTAAATGTATACACCAAGTACATTTTAGCTAAAAAAAAATTATATTTACATTTTATTAAATAAAAGTTTTTAATTAAAATAGTTTTGCTCTTTTTAAATCTTTTCAGAATTACAGTTTAAAATTAATTTACAGTTGCATAATATCTAGACTTTTTTTTTTTTACTTTTGTCTAAGCTACAGTATCTAAACTTGAATAGGATTTGCCCTGGTGGTTTGCAAGAAACCCAAACAGTGAGTCAAGATGCATCTATATGTGTGCGTATGAGAAACAGTGGTGTTATAATACAGTATGGAGGCCTTAGGGCAGATTTCTGTTTTTGTGTGTGTGTGTGTGTGTGTGTGTGTGTGTGTATTTCTGCATGCATTTGTATAATATAATGAAGCCTGAGTTCACCCTTGGGCACAGATTTCCCCTGGGAAAGACAGCGAGTGGCTGAAGTCAAAGTTCAGAGCTTGACGTGGACAGCCAGAAAGCACAAACATACACAAACTCGCAGAAGAGTTTTGATGTCTTATTTATGGTGCTGTCATTGTTTATTATCAAGTGGCTATATAAAGCATGAGCAGGCTGAGAATTTGCAGATTCTGTGCTGAAGTAGAGTATATTCACATAGACACATTACACACAGATCCTCACAGATCTAAATGACAAATACTATTGATTTATGTATATCTAATTATTAATATACAGTTAAATAATATCCATATATTAAACTATTTATGGATATATTTGTAGAATATTTTAAATTGTATTTATTTTGCTTAAGTCAAAACTTGAAGTCCTATTTGGTTACTATTTAGCTGTCTTTTTACTTTCTTCTGTCTTTATTTTCTTCCTCTTTGCTTTCTGAATGGCAAATAGGCTGTCGCATAAACTAAAAGCAAAAACAAGACCGTAACAGCAGTATAATTGCCCTGCCTTATTGTTCTCCTTCTGAGCATTCCTTCTGTCATATGTCCAAGGGACTTCAAAAGATTTTCTTTCATCCTTATTTCTTTCTCACATTTTTTTTTTCTTCACAGAATGCATTCTGTGCAAAGGATGCAAACTTACACAGAATAACCAAATGACATTCTACAGCTGCCAAATTTTAAAGTGTATTAAACACTGTACGTGTGTGGAGGGAGTTCCCCAAGGTTCTATGTTGGGGCTGCTTTTATTTTGATTTATAGATAATTTGTCTTAAAATCAAAATAAATGTTACAAACTGAAATCAATGGGCCCAACACAAGACCTTTAGGAACACCCTTATATTATTTGTTCTTCATATAATTACTGTCGTGAGTACTGTAAATAATGACAAATTTTTTTTTCTTTAATTCCTTTAACACAGTCATCCCTTAGAGAGACAGAACCCTGCTAAACCTTCACTGCTGGTTGGCTTCATCTCTGTGCGCGGTGGATCTTTCGTCTCTATATGTCGTGCTCCACCCCAGGAGGTTTTTCCTTCACCTCTCCGCTCCTCTGCAATTAAGGCTGACAGTACAGCTTGCTCTATTCCGCTGATGCCAGTACTTATCAAGACGGAGAGATAGAGTTCAGGTATGTTCATCCATCAGTCAAGGCCCCTTTCCAACCACCCACCCTGCTTCCATCTATGCCAGTCTGTCTATTGTTCTCACTTTTTTTTTTTTTTCCTTTTACAACTGCCACATGGGAGACTCGATTGATATAAATGGATTTTTACCATAGTACTATATGTTGCATAGCTAGCAGTGTGATATTGTAAGTAGTATTTAATCACTTGAAATATTGTAGAATTAGAATACTCTAGAAAACACAAATTTGGGGTAAAATAAATGTAAAAGTTAAATTAACACCAATTATTAAAGAATTATTTTATATAATACGTGTGTATAATCAGCTTCTTTTATCTAAACTACTAAATTAAATATGTTCTTGCTTCATTTGTCACAATGCATTCGAAAACAATCAAATAATAATAATAGTTTCATAATGCATTGTGATTAATAATAATAAATCATTACTATTTTAATTATTATTATTTTAATCAAAAATACACTTTTTATTATATATAAAAATGTTGGGTTATTTAAATACTTTTTTTTAGCTATACTTTTCAATATAACTGTAGGTTTTTTATTTACTAAATAAATTACCTTACTATTTAATTTCTTTTTAATTAAATAAGTTCTCTGTACTTACTTAATCCTAACTTTTCGCTGAGCCTGCATTCACAATACATTCTTGGATTTGATTTCTGCAAATGAAAGTGAGCTGCTATAGAATTTGGCTGCATGAAGGAACTGCCTTTGATTTATTTATTTTATTGTTGCATTGTGGGATGCTCCCCTCATTGTGGTGCTCCCCCATAATTCTGTCCATTTCTGATGGATCTACTTCCTGTTCTGGCTCCCTATGGTATAAATACCCTCGGCGTGACGTGTTCAATATCACTGCAGCAGTTTTCTCATGTCAGTCATTCTGTCTCCCACACCCAGCTGTCATAATCTATCCAGTCCTCCTCCTTCCCAGCATGCCACCTGTCCCTGCTGTGTCCCATCCTGGAGATCTTTGTTTTAGTGTGTCGTCTTCTCTCTTTCTATCAGTGAATCGATAGTTAACAGAAATGACAACCTGTATTCTCATGTCAAACACTTTATCATAAAGCGCCCAAAGAGTCGTACTGACTGATGCGTGACATACACTTAGCAATACGCCAGCATCAATTATTAACATTGCCTCTTGTAAACAGACATTTTATGAAAAAGAAATGATTCCTTTTATAAAATCCATTATGGAACCATTTGCACTTCCTCTGTAATAAGTACTCAACTTTATTCCCCACTAGAGACTTTAAACATTTATACGCCAGAGATGGAAATATCACAATAAAAGCCTAAGTATTGGCTGAATGGATTGAAGAAGAGACAAATATTATTTGTTTTGAGAGTATGTATGTATGGAAGTGTCTTTACAGTATGATACTGCCCTCTAGTGGCTGTAGTTGTATGTCTTCACTGAAAGGTAAAGAATTATTGAGGTAACATTTTTCAGCCTACATTTTTTAGTTCAAATTTAATCAGAAGGATATTAATGGAAATGTATGCACATTTAAACATTTAATTTTTTTTTGCATTGTAAATTGATAAGTAAATATGGCATCTAATGTCTGATAAGATGAATTTGATGCAATTAGCTCTATGATAAAATGCATAGAACATCTAGCCGTTAGGTACACAAAATGGTTTGCTGTTGTTAGTTGGCTAACATGCGAACCAATTTGAAGTCAAACCTTTGTATGCAACAGTTTTGGTCATAAATAATTTGGTTAATAAATGAATAGTCCCAGCATTTGCACAATTGTAGACACACAACAAACCTAGCTTTAGAACATAAACATTACATATCATTAGATTTTTGTCCTTCCATATCAAAAAACAGGCGGCTGTTTTGTGTTAATTCTTCAGCAGCACACATGCGCGCACTAATTCCTGGATCTAATTTACCGCAGATTAAATTTAATTTTACACTGTGCAGTGGGAGGCTGACTTTTCTGATGTTTGTTAATTTCTTGCTTGGTTTGAGACATTAATTAGCTAAATAAATAAATCACCATTTAATTGCAAAAAAACTAATACTAAGATTTTTTGATACGTTGACATTTATTCGCACCTTAAAGTTTCTTCAAACAAACCAGTTCATCTAAAAAACCGACGTCTGTCTTTTTGAAGTCATTTTAGTCACTTCAGAGGCATTTCAGCTTTACCCGAGAGTCTTTCTGTGATAAAGAGCCACATAATAATCAAAGTGAATTATTCCCTATGCTTAAAATCACAGTATTGGGTTTGTACGCTTTAAACTAACATTTTTTTCTCTTTTAATGACAGTATCTGGGCCTGTACATGTTTTTTTTTGTTTTTTTTTAGGTCAGCCTAACTTTCATCACCATTTTTATTTTTATGTCGTACAGGGTGGTGATTCAAAGTCTTTGCTGACAATTTGTGAGATGAATGGCAGTGTTAAAGCTGTGCAAACATCTGTTTGATGGCATGAAAAAAAGGGTACGTAAATGAAGCATGTAAAGACAAGGAAGAACAGACAGAGAGAAAGATGTGTTCTATGACTGGAATTTGAAAGATTATTTAAAGAGATACAACTATGTTCAAAAACTGTAAATAGATGAACATTAACATAGTAGGCCTATATATGGTTTTCACTGACATAAAATGTCCCATATTACTTTATTCTGTTTTAAAATCTACATTTCCTTACAAAAACCACAGCTAGTGGTATGATGTCAGTGCTGAGAATTCAAAATAACCCCATATTTAACCTTATTAAACATATCATTACTGCCCCCTGCTGGTCAGGTTGTGTTTTACATTTATCCTCAAGCTAAGCGTTTCGTGCAATGTGAGTTTCTCTCTATGGATCGACAGGTTTTGAAGACAGTAAGTGTTTATGTATGTGTGCTACTTTTCCCTCCCTATCTCCGCTTGTGGGAAACCGCAAACAAATTCCCATCCAGGGCTCCTTCCAGGACTTTAACAGCTCCCTGCAGAAGCACAGCCAAACTTCCCCCTGATTTCAATGAAGGACCACACACCCAGATCAGTCCCAAAATGCCAGGGAAGACTGATTGACAGGAAATGGTGGCAGATGGCTCTCGTAGCTGCTAGTCGGTGCAATGCTAAGCGACATAACTCTTCGGAAAGCGCCGCTAAGATCCGATGGCAGTAAATCTGCCACAATGTTGCTCCCTCACCCATCTGTGAGAACTTTAACTAATACCTGTAAGCAAAACATAGAGATCACTGTCCAAAAACAGACTACATTATCCTGTTTACTAGCCTTGCTCGTCGCTTAGACACTTTAGTAACCTCGACTCTAAATTTTCCAATGGTTTACCAATCATCATTCAAACTGTCAGCTGACCACACAGTAATTTTTTAGAAGGTCTGTTTACTGTGCTCACCAAAATTCTTGATGTACTGTACAATGCGGGGACCTGAAGGCTTAAAAAGTTGCATGTTCTGATTGGTCTTTGGATAAGAATGTTCATCCAGTGAACAGAAGCACTCCTCCGCACCAACTTTTTTTGTAATTTGTAACAGATGCAACCAGCAGACAGTTGAACGATGACCAAAGCTGTGTTTTTATTAGCAGGGTGCGACCAGAAAAGAGAAATAACATCAGCAAGAGTTGTATCCCAACTAATGCTAACAGAATGTGTTGAGTTTGCTTTCCTCTCAGCGGTTTTCCGTCACTTAAAGCAAGTGGGAATTTCTAGATGTGAGCTCTTTTCTCCACAAAAACAATTCTGACAAACCAATGTCAAATTTTCTGCTAAAAAAGTAAGGTAGCTTATGTCATTGATTTTCATGCTAGACTAGGTTGGTTTAGATGTTATGATGGTGCATGTTGTTGGACTGCTTTCACAACCTAAAATAACTTTGGGGTTGTAAAAGATATTTGGTTGAAAAGAAAGACTGGCAATTTACTGATTGATTTAAGGCCTATGCAATGTATTTTAAACTTTTTTTTTTTGACAGGGTACCTTTACGTTTTGTTGATGGGTTCTAGCCCTTAGCCCTTTAAATGCAAATGCTAAAGTGTCCTTTCAGTCCAATGGGCGTTCCCCCAGAACAAGGTGCTCCCACCTGCCCTCATGATTTCTCCATTGCCCCCGTGGAGGTTTCTACATGGCACTGGTTGGGAAATTTCAATTTTCATCTCATTGGGGATGTCATGACTGTCAAAGGATTAGTTCACTCCAGAATTATAATTCATCAAAGATATTCATGTCTTTCTTTCCACAGTCCGAAATATTAATTCAGGTTTTTAAGAGAAACATTCCAGAAATTTTCAACAGGAACCAACAGGTTTCCATGCAACTTCAAAAGGCTCTACGTGATCCCAGCTGAGGAATCTTATCTAGCGAAACAATTTTTCATTTTCTAAAACAAATACACATTTATTTTATCTTGCACTAGCTTTGCGATGAGCTTCCACAACTTCACAAGTTAAGCAATCGTGTTGGAAACGTCAAGAAGTGAAGTAGGCGGAAGAACCGGCCCAGTGTAATGTGGAGAAGGACCTTTCAAAGGTTGTTGTATGTGAAATGATACATAAATATATTTCTGTGTCAGTTTAATGTTTAAAATGGTCAGTTTGTGTGCGTATCCTGGACGAGACTTCTTCTGTTAGGAGAAAATGTGAACTAGTGCAAGACAAGCATTTTTGGTTAAAGTATATACATTTTTATTGTTTTAGAAAATTACCAGTTGTTTCACTAGATAAGACCTTTATTCTGTGGTTGAGATTGTATTGATTTCTTTGAAGCTTAAACCTGTTGACTCCCATTGAAGTCTACTATATGGAGTATTTTCCTCAGAAACCTTAATTTCTTCTCGACTGGAGAACGACTTTTTGACTTTTTTGTTTTTTTCTTCTAAGTTTTAAGGCTTTAAGATGCCAGCAGTTGATGTAGAGGTCTCCAAGACCACAGAACACTGAACCACCAGATATACCGCTTTCAGGCTTTTCCATAATCCTAGTTTAAGTTACCTTGGCTGGTGTTCAAGGGCTTGAAATAGGTTGTCTTGTCTGCAGGTTTCACTTTCTGTGCCGAGCTTCAAAATGAACAGCTACAGTAGACATCAAACAGATTTGAGAAACAGATCTGCTTCTCATTACGAGACAGGTAAAGGTGGGGTTGAAAGGAGCAATTCAGGTCTGAAGGTGCAGGATCGACCTTGTGAGTAAGAAAGATGTACGAGCTGGAGGTTGTTGGGCACTTCGGAAGAGATTACGCTGATGGAATGAGTGAGGAAATGAGGATTAGCATTAAACGAGAGAGAAGGTCAAAGTCAATGTGCTGAGAAGTGGAAGAGATGAATCAGGAGAAAGAGGGGGGAAAAGGGAAAGTTTGGCATGACTGACAGGTAGAGGGAAAGGTGATGGAGATACTAAAAAGACAGAGAGACAGACAAAATGAGGTGAAGGCAGGACCAGAGAGAAGCACTGATTGGTTTAGAGAGAGGATGCTGTACAGGACGTGAGCAGGATGCTAGGGAATATGTTATATGTATGTGAAGTTGCTAAATTGACTAATATAAGGCACATTGCCACGTGTTTTCTATGGCTAGTTGCTAGGATGTTGCTAAACTTATGCTAAGATATTCTATATAGGTTTTTGTTCAAACTTGTTGCTATGTGATTGCTACGTTGCTGCATTGCTAATATATTTTTAGTAAATGCAGACGTCAAATAGACATCTCCTAGATGTTCATGCGCTATCAGGGAAGTTGTGAATTATTCATATTAAAATCTGTATCTTTACATAAGCTATACTATACTCTGTTGCTAATGTTAGCAATTTTGCACTTAGGTTAGCAATTTATATATTAGCAGTTGTTAATTGCTAATATTACCAGTAAGGAGTTGATACGTGCCTTCTGTTTAGTTGGCACCTCTCTCTTTTTCTCTCCATCTGTCTCTTTCTTTTACACTCAAATGCAAGAAATGACATGCTTACACGCAATCATAAAACAGCTGTCTAATGAACACAGCTGTTTGCCTCATTTATAGCCCCTTTATCAAATACCACATTTATTTTCTTTCCCCATCTTGCTCCAGAACGTAATTTTTGTCATCAAACTCCAATTTAATAGCTTTAAACACATATCTTAATTGCACAAGTCAACAGAGACCCATCTGTTGGGCTCTCAAGCGTTCACAATATTGAGAGACACGCTAGTGCTTTTTTTTTTTTTTTTCTCAGCAAGTTCTTATTGTGAATGTGAGTCCAGCACTGCATTTTTTTTATACGGCAGATAAAGGAATCTGTCCTGGGTTGCCTTCAAACAACTACTCCTCTTATATTTTAGGCCAAACAATCCTTCTTTGTCTTCATCTATTTTTATATATCGCAGTATTTGATACGAATGTATAAATCAGAAACCGCTGGCACATGTTCATTTGTTTTGTTTTGTTTTGTTTCCAGTAATTTTTTTTTTTTTTACAATTCTTAAAACAAAACATCTTTCATTGAGAGATAACACTGTGAAAAAGTTTTCAGACCCCCTTAAATTTTTCACTCTTTGTAATATTGCAGCCATTTGGTAAAATCGTTTAAGTAAATTATTTCCTGATTAATGTACACACAGCACCCCATATTGACAGAAAAACACAGAATTGTTGGCATTTTGCAGATTTATTAAAAAAGAAAAACTGAAATATCACATGGTCCTAAGTCTTCAGACCCTTTGCTCAGTATTTAGCAGAATCACTTTTTTGATCTAATACAGCCATGAGTCTTTTTGGGAAAGATGTTTTCACACCTGGATTTGGATTCTCCTTGCAGATCCTCTCCAGTTCTGGAGATTGGAGTCAGGTTGGATGATAAACGTTGGTGGACAGCCATTTTTAATTTATCATTTGGCCCAGTCTGAGGTCCTGAGCACTCTGGAGAAGGTTTTGGTTTAGGATATCCCTGTACTTGGCCGCATTCATCTTTCCCTCGATTGCAACCAGTCGCCCTGTCCCTGCAGCTGAAAAACACTCCCTCAGCATGATGCTGCCACCACCATGCTTCACTGTTGTGACTGTATTGGACAGGTGATATTGGAGAAGTGCCTGGTTTTCTCCACACAAACCGCTTAGAATTAAGGCCAACAAGTTCTATCTAGGTCTCATCAGACCACATCAGTCCTTCGGGTGTTTTTTTTAGCAAACTCCAAAGGAGAAGCTTCCGTCAGCCACTCTATAAAGCCCCAACTGGCGGAGGGATGCAGTAATGGTTTACTTTCTACAACTTTCTCCCATCTCCCGACTGCGTCTCTGGAGCTCAGCCACAGTGATCTTTGGGTTCTTCTTGACCTCTTTCACCAAGGCTCTTCTCCCCCGATAGCTCAGTTTGGCCAGATGGCCAGCTCCAAGACAGGTTCTGGTTGTCCCAAACGTCTTTTTATAATTTTATAACCTTGGTCAGATCTGTGCCTTGTCACAATTGTCACTGAGCCCTTCAGGCAGTTCCTTTGACCTCATGATTCTCATTTGCTCTGACATGCATTGTGAGCTGTAAGTTCTTATATAGACA
>JAUMHI010000068.1:3377736-3427221 GCA_032359435.1 Enteromius unitaeniatus | reverse complement strand
TATCGATGTCTTTCACTGACATTTAGAATATTTTACTGATATAATATAACTAGTTTGAAAACAGGATATACAAAAAAATTTTGGAGTAAAGACTTCATAACAAAATGACAGGCTTATACACTTGTTAAATATAGATTTTGATTTGACTTCACTTAACACGTACACATGATGAAAATAGCCCAAATGACATGGGTTGCTGTACTTTGTTATCATTTCTAGATGATTATATGACAAGACTTAAGTCTTGCCCTCATGTGCTACGCCCACGTGTCTTTATGCGTTGGTATTTAACATAATATCTCGATATATTATTAGATTTTAGTATCTGTTAATATTTTCTTTTGTGTAATTAATTACAACAATTGACCATTGTTAAAAAAGACTTTTACACATTGACATTTATCCTCGTACCCAGTCACAGGTCAGATGTGCTTTATCTTTACCTCCGTTATCTTGCTTTTTGAACATGATAGTGGCAGAAAGCATGTGTGTTTTCTTGAACTCCTTGCTGAGTAAGTGTGGCAGCTATGAAGTGTATGCAGAGAATTCCATTGTGAGAAGACAAAGGGCCTTATGGGAAATATTTTGGGAGTCATCTTGGCACCATCAGTGGGCAAGGAAGACAAACAGGCAAATTTGGCATAAAGAGTGCTGAATCAGACAACGTACTGGACTCCCCACCTTGTTCTGTCATGCTGTGCCTGTCCGAACAAACACACAGGCAGACAGTTGGCAGAGAGCTTATCCAGTCTGGATGTGCATATGAGAGACTCATTAATAACCCAGTTTAGAGATGGGTAGAAGTTGTTTTTGCAGGACAGAAGGTCTTTGCTAGTGTCATCTCAAAGGTCTCTGACCTGTCATCATTTCACTGCCAGACTCGACTCTACACTACTTCCTTTTCCTCTGAGGAACTGGCTGTGTATTGTGTGGAAATTCATCAAGTCTTTGCCTTCTCCTCTACCACCCTTTTACGTTTTTCATTTGAAATCAGGCCTCCAAACAAACAGACCACCAAAGGCTCTACAGAGCCCCAAATGTTTCAGCCTGCTGCCCCCAGCAAAGCTTCCTTTTATTGTTGTACTAAAATAGCAACGATTAGAAACAGGCATTTGGGGCAGAGCAGAAGAGCGAGTGAGAACAAGACGGCACAAGAAAAGAGAGCTACGCAGAGCTAACAGACAGTCCAAAAGAACCCAGGTTATTTTCGACCTGCTCGCAAGATCCACGGAGCGCAAAAGAGATTGAATAAAACGTATCTCCATGCGTTTGTTTGTGAGCAACGGCGCTAGTAACCACATGTGTGAAGCAAAGAAACGAGGTCAGCGTGAGGCCCTTCAAGCAGACAGTGTTTGGTGTTGCTGCAGTGTGTGCAGCATAAATAAACTGTGACAGACAGGAAACGCTAGGTACTGTGGTAAGACAGTCATTTCACAGGTTCTTCTACAGAACGTGCAAGGTAGGCGAGTGATAGACATGCTGGCAGGAAAAGAGCAGCACTGGGAACATCTGGTAGACGTATCCGAACAGAGTTGCTAGACACATGCTTACTTCCTTCATTGCCCCCATCCTTTCCTGTATTTCCGGCATTGCTCTGTTGGTTTCAGCCTCGCATCTGTGTTGTTACTCTTTCAAAAGAGTGCACATTGGACTGTGGACTGGGACATATTCTTCACTTTCCATAAATAATTGCTGTAATATCAGGAAATAGTGAGGCATGAATAGGCCCAATCCAAGCTATTTCCAATCCCTCCCCAACAGTGTTAGTTGGATCAAGGCTACAAGTACAGTAACTTCTTTATTAGCTTGTCTATTTTCGTCCCTAGCTATGAAATGCAGAGAGAGGCGGGCCCAGGGCTATGGATTCCTCTGTGTCTGGCTTCTAGCAGGTCAGACACCGCCTTTGCAGAGAATGGATCCTCTGTTGGTGTCCTCCCATCATCCAAGACTAGAGATGGAAGGACCTAGAAGGTTGGATTGAGAAAAACCACAAGATTCGGTCCCACGGTGAGATGCATAAATGGGACATTGTGTGAACTGCGTTTCCAGCATGCACTGGGGCCAGGGCATCGTTGTGTATTGATGAGGGTCAGGTCTGGAGGAGTCTCTGCATAGAATGGTCCTTGTCTGAAGTGTAATGTGGTGTGTCATTGGTCTAGCTTGGCTTTGACCTTAGGGATGAATCGGTCGGCTTCAAAACTACTTTTGCGGCGCCCAGAGTACGAGACAGGCAGAAAGATTCCAGGAAAGAAAGGTTCATTGTTCTTAAAGTTCTTGCTCTTCATCTCTGCCCTTTCAATGTTTTAACAAGTTTCTATGCCTCTACCCTGTTTAAAGCTTGCAGCTTCATCCTTGTACTTGCTGCAGATTTTTCCATCTCGCTCTTTCTCCTTCTCCTTTTCTTTTTTTCTCAGTTGCATTTTCTGCATCTTATCTTAGTAGAGATCGCCACGTTCCTGACGGTAAATAGATGGAAGGTTGAGGGTGGTAGGGCTGAGGGAGGGAAGGGTTGGTGCTCAGAGCCCTGAGGCGTTCCGGCACGCTATGGGGGCGCTGCAGGTAGTGGAGACCTCCAGACCACTTGGGGTCTCTCTCAGAAATTCTGCTTTAATTGAAGCACTCACTTTATTCTTTTCCCCATACTTGTTTGTCTGATTTTCGGTGGGATCTTTGGTGTTTTCTTTTTGTTGAATTTTTGTGAATCTTTTTGTTGTTCCTCTTCAGATGTTCACAGTGTCTAGAATGTGTCAAGAGTTCAGAAGGGGTAATAAATCAGACATTGTTTCTTTAACACAATCTTGATTGGACAATTAAGGGGTTTCTGTGGGACAAGAAGTGGCATGCTTTTGGTAATGGGGCAGTTTATGGTTGATGTTGAACATCTTTTGATGCAACACCGTGAAGTTTAGACTTAAATCTTTCATGAGGAAAGATGGTTCTTACCATCTGGGTTTTTTCAGACAAACTTCAAGAATTGTATCTTTTATTACAGGTTGAGGTCAGGTTGTTGTTGCAGTAAAAATAAAGTGTCAACGCTTTCTTTAACCCTCAAGTAGGTTTCTTGTGTTTTGTTTGAGGAATTTAATGGGTTGTCAAAACTTTGGTTTCTGCTTTCCTTCATTCCTTGTTTCTGAAGGACGGAATGGCAGAGCTGCCAAGAAAACGAAACAAATTGCTTCAATGGTATTTCTTAACCTCGGTATTCCCAAGTCCTGTCAACTCTAGTTGGACTTCCAATGCTAACACCTGATTTCATTTTTTAAGCCCATGAAAGCAACGTGCACTATTGTCCTGCTTAAGTTTTTGTTTTCCCTGCCCATATTTGTTTGTTTTTTTTTTTGTTTTTTTTTGTCTCCTATTGTCCTCGGTCAGAAGAGTTCGCCTGCCCTTTCTTTTGTTGATGGCAGACAAGACAGATGGACTCGGAACATCAATATTTGTGTTGGCATGAGTCAGTGGAGACTAACACCAGAGGGTTCGGAAAGTAAGAACAGAGAGAGGAAAGACGAGGGCCTCTCTCACAATTTTCTGTTCTTCTTACCGCCGGATGACCTGCCGCGTCTCTGAATCTGAAAGCGTGCTTTGGTCGGCCTCTTTTTTTTTTTTTTTTGCCCTTTGATGTGAACGTTTAGTCATCAGTCTCGCCAGAGAACAACAACCCCAGCAGGGGTCTCAATTCTCAGCTTATACATGCACACGTTTATATTACGCCCTGTTACTTTGATGTACTAATTCAAGAAAAAAATGCATTTTGTTTTGCAGGACTACAGGCCTTATCTGATGTTGCCGATATATTAATCTTAGAAATCTTTTTTTCTATGTACCACATTAGGGAAGGACAAGATATAGGTGCATTATTTAAAAATATAATATTTCTGATGATTCAAAATGTAGCGAGGTGTACTCAGGTATGCAAAATAAATCAATCTAGTATTCCAGTTTTCAAACTAGTGTTTTTCACAGACATGCAGTACACATCTCTTTGACATGTTCCTGAGACACTCATCTGAAATACCATGATAATAAGGCTCTTTGTAGCCATGTAGCCTAAGGTAACTCTCATTCAGGTGATGCTGTCTCTATTTATATCCTGCCACACGTAACTTCTGTTACCCTGTAGCACTTGTATGCAAATCAGGTCGCCCACTAATATGAAACCAACTTTTTCATCATTCAGATTTAAAGCGTCTCTTTCTTGTGGCCCATTGTTTATATACCCTTCTTTCTAAAGCATGACTTGCAAGCATGGCAAATTTTTTTCTTTGCTTTTTGTCTGCCTAGCAAGTCACAACCACATGTGGTTAAAACACGCTGTTTTTACACCCACTAAAAAGGAGAAATAGTAAAGCTGCAGTGCTAATCCAAATGGGGCTCTCGCAGGCTCATAACTCGAAAACAACAAATGCTGCAGTGTTCCCCCACACTTGAGGTGGCGATAGCATCAACAAGCATGCCTATCAGCAACACAAGATGGAGCTTTTAAGATCATCACAGTCAAAACACAGAGCTTGGCTACTCAAGTGGAGACAGGCCCAAGAATGATAAAGAGCCAGCATAACCTTCTTTTTGAGAGAGAAGGTTAGAAAGAAAGGTACCATAATGCCTTGGTAGTCACTGGAAATAAATGAATATGTCAGGGATCAAGAACAAACAAAGGGAGGAAGAAGTAGCAGATACCAATCCATACATTTTTATGCCACAAAGTGGTGTTAATTAAATATGGAATTTATTTGGAATTTATTTAACAAATTTAAAATGTTTACATTTGAATTTAAATAAAATATTTATATTTTATATTTCACTTTATTTTTTATGTATCCAATAACGTTGAAACATTTATTTACATATTAGTTGAATGTGTAGAATAATTGTAATAATAAATAAAAGAAAATGTACCATTTTAATGAAAACATCTTCCAGTCAGACAAAACTTGTTTTATACTTTTTTTAATTAAATTTTTTTAAATACTTTTTTTTTTCTAAATATTTAAGGCTTTAACACCAATTTGGTATCAAAGCACAAGCATTTTTGATGTCCCTGTTCCCTGAGATATTCAGAAGTGATAAATGTGCAGGCGTGATGAGTAATCGCATAATTCCAGGTTGTAGCGCTCTTCAATGACTGTATCATGCAGACCCAGAGCAGTAATTTCACTCGTGTGGTATGTTGTGCACAGCACCAAGCAGCTTGTTTTCTTCGTCATGTGCATAAGACTCAAGTATGAATCACTAGACATGGGAGTCAGTGTAGATCTGCCACCAGATGTTAGTGGCTGAGCGCTTTTCTGGCTTGCGGCTACTCCTCTCCTCATGCTGTGATTTTCATGGGTTTTCCCGCTAAAACACGATGCCACACAGCACATTTGGGCTTGCTCCAATAAATGTGAGCCAAGGTTAGTAGGGAAGTGGCTAGATTGAGGTGGGGTGGAGGGGAAGAAAAATCATGAGTCATTTTCATGCTATCAGTCATTTTTGCTAATAAAACTGTAACGGATAGGAAATGGCTAAACCAAAAAATGCAGGGTGGTTAACCCTGAGACTTATGAAATTTCACTGTATAATAACCTTGCATAGTAACCATCTCTTTGTTCAAAACTGTACCGCATTGGCATATTTGTAACTTGGAATCGGATAAATAAATATAAATATTGAAGCCAAATAGCGCCGTAGTACTTTGGGCATCCCGAGTTCGAATCCCAGCTCGCTGACCTTTTCTGATACCATTAAAGGCAAAAACAGTGCTATATATAAATATGTACACATGTGTATAAGTATCATGGAGTGCTTATACAACCCTAACCCAATATAGTAATCCCAGTCAGCACCATAGTTTTGCCGTCACTGTACCATATTCCCACCTCATCACTTTTACCATGTTGGTATTATTCCCCAAAATACCGTATTCTAGGCAGTGTTATTATAGAAAATTTCCAGTTAGTGTGACAGCGGTAAAACCATTCTCCGTTGGCATAACGCTGATGTATTCAACCTCAAATTTTTGTCAGTACGTCACATGACCATGTGGTGAATTTCTTGAAAGTTGGGGGGTTTTTATGATGTGCTGTGATGGCCCGAGGCGGTTAGCCTGACAGCTTTTTTCGATTCTTAATCCTGAACTTTGATGTGCTTACACTTGTGTTGGAACGTGCACGGTTTGATCATTTGGCATCCTAACCAGGGGAAACCTGTTAAACGTGTTGCTTAATTTCCTCTGTGTACACAGGAAGTACTCTTTGTTCAGACAGAGTAGGAGAGACTGCAAAAGAAAAGTCTTTAAAAAATTGTAAGCAGTCTTAATTTGCTTAGCAAACTAGCGCTGAACAGTACAGTGCTAGCTTTGAGGTGTACAGTACTGCAGGATTGTTGCAACATGGTGGTTGGTTGACTTTCTGTTCTTCTTGTATTGCCTGAAGGGAGACTGTCATGCATCTGCAGTCATCAATCCACAACTTTTCTTCCTCTTCTCACCTGCATGCTACCTTTCCGCTCATCAAGATCGTCTTTTCCTTGTTCCTTTTATCAAACACGCACAGAAAAGTCACCTCATCCACCTCAGATTCTTCTTATTGAAGCCACATGGAATAGACAGACCGGGATGGACGACAAAGAAACTCTGAAAGGAAGGGGAGGTCTTTTGTCGGGATGATCAGCATTATCTGGGGTTTCTGAAGAGGAAAAAGATGTTTCCTGATACTCTTCCACTTTGGCTCAGTCCTGAAATATGGTCAAGACGTCCAAGTTCACCAGTTCCTTTCCATTTTTAACAAAAAATAAGGATGTGATTCTCGAGTTGCAGAAACAAAACTGTTTCAACGCAACAGAGAAGCAAATATTATCTTTACCCTGTAAGGCTCCTGCAAGAATTGTGTAGTTTTGTTACATGCTAACTGGTTTTTAGCTGGTCCATTATAGCATGTACAAGCAACCCTTAACAGATGAGGTAGAAATTATTTTTAGATAATTTACATCCACACATCCGCTACTTTAAACTTAGGCTACATCTACTTTACTTTTTTTTTTATGTATATCTGTTTATGATTGTTCATTTAACGAGAGCAGAAAAGGAACAGCAAAGCCTAATATTAACTATGGTCGCTCTATATACATAACCATAAAACTTATGTCAAACAATATGCCAGACATCAAAGGCGTCGTTGAAAACCGTCGAATAGCTCTTAACCAATAAGCTGCATCTGCTAAGTGTAATCGATTTTGCATAAACCATAATAGCTCAATGTTTACATGGCAAAACATTAGAGCTGTTGACTCTTGTCACAATATATCTGTGTTTTACACCTAGCCTATCCATTTGTTTACAGCCTCTTGTCATTAGCTTATCAGGAAGTGATCCTTCGTATCGTGGGAGCCGAAAATTAGCAGACGTGTCAACGCCCCGTCCCTGCAGTTTTGAATGAAAGTTTACAGAACAAGTTGACAAGGAGATTTTACTGTCTGTTTATTTGAGGCGACAAGCAGTTTGGCATACTGTCAAGAAGATTTTACAGTTCTCACATTACCACCCCATACCTACCTGCTACCTCCAACATTACATAGTTCCCAACAGACAAAACGGACCCTGGGAGCTAAGCAAAGTGTTGAGGCAGAACGGATAAAAAGCTTGGGAAGATTTGGAAAGTCTTGAAAGTCTTAGACCTCCATATGCCAGGAGCCATGGCTGATATCTATTCATTCCTCTACGCCATTGGGACCAACAACAATGAAAGACAACAGGGTTGAATGACACTAAAACCTAAACTGAAAAAAAGAGACTCCCAGTGTGAGGGGTGTTAACGAGAAGGAAGAAAGAGGAAAAACTCGAGCGCGAGAACAATATCAGCATTGTTAGTCAAGACAGATAAAGAAAGCCCTGTGGGTGAGAGCAGTTTTCTTTGGACCTCGACACCATTTCCCGTCCGGTCGGACCCAAGAGGTCATTGGACGCCCCCGGTGCACTATACTCTTCCTCTCGAGCACTGTTCCACTCCTTTCTACCACTTCGTTTTCACCATTTTGCATTTTTGTCTGCACTGCGCAGGAAGAGATAGACTGTACTTCCTGTTTACATGGGTGCATTAAGGACGACGCTCACATACGTGGGTCTTTCCTTGAAGTTCACGTGAAGATAGAGTGTCGCTTGTGTTTTGGTGGTAAAATTTGTGTTTTCAGGTGCGCATTTCTCCCTGCATGTGCATGTCTGTTCCTGAGACTTGCGAGTTGTGTATGCGGGCAGGAAAGTTTCAAGCGTGTGTGTATGCGAGCGCACTCAGGACGTTCGGTGTGTATGTGTGTGTTTTCTGTTGGCAGTGAAGTGTCTCAGGGGAGGCAGGGCTTGCGTGAGAGCACTGTTGCAGATCTGTCAGTGAGAGGGGGCTGCTCAAGGTCTGGCGAAGTGTGTGTGTGTCTGTGCCGGGTTTGGATTTTTCCCCCCAAAGGGAGGGAGGGAGGGAGAGCTGGTTAAGCCAGCCCTGTCTGTCAGCATGGAGCTGCCGTTCGTATGAGTGTGTATGCGTCCTGTGTTTATCTAGGGGGCCTGTGGAAGGAGCCATTGTGGACATTTTGAAAGCAAGAAACTAGGTGAACCTTCATCAGAGACAAAGAGACCTAGTGGGTGGGGAAAGGTGTGTGTGTGTGTGTGTGTCTGTGTGCTTGTATGAGCGACTGAAGGCAAGCTGAGTGTGATTGTTGGAAGCATGTGTGTGTTTGTTCAACTACAGTGTTATCTTGGCGTTGTCCTTTTTCTGTCTTCACTTTCACAGCAGGACTGTCAAAACTTCCCTTTTCAAAGGGCTACACACACACACACACATTTAGACGAAGACACCCACACAGAAAAAGATGTTTCTTAATTTATCATAGCACAGCTTTAATTAATTGGTTTAGTGAACTTGACCCTTTACTTTTGAGCCTATAGAGTATTGGAAAGTCTTTTGCATTGTGTTTGTTTTTTTTTTTGCCGCCTACGGGTTGTAGTCATGGGCAGACAGTGTAGCCTTTCTGAACCCTCGAGCCATGTTACTCTCTCACCGAGTGCCTTTCTAGGATAGATTTAGCAATCTGATCATTTCCTGCTCTTTGGTATAACAATGAATTCAAGTCGGTTGTAAATAAACATTGGAAGTTTGTGTACGAGTTTACCATTACGTTTTCTTTAACTAACCCTAACCATGCCATGGAAAACTCGGCTGCCATGATGCTAAGATGTTGTAAACGATTGCCAAAGCATTGCTCAAAAAGCTTGAGCAACCACATATAAGAGTAGAAACTTAAGACTATACCAGGAAAACATTTGAACCCGGTCCAACCCGGCAGATTCATTCTGAATCGTCAATGAAGTTATTGTTCAAACTTAAAATATTCTCACAGATTTGACTGACAAAACGAACTTGTATTCGCAGGCCTCACAAGGACCTGCTATTCTGATTATGTGTTGAAGTCCGGGTGTCAAGACCGTGACAACAGCTGCCACTCAAACGTTCATCTTCCTTGTAACCGAAGGCTTGGTCGTAAGATAAAGCACTTGCCTACCATCGTTCTTATCTAGCATTCTTTGTGTTACAGCAAGTTGTTCATTTTATACAAAGCTGTCTTGAATCAATCAACACTCCAGACCTGTTGAAGCACCTGTGCCAATTCAAGAACATCAGAATTAACCTCTTATTTAATTCTGTCTTTCTGTATAAATTGATGAGGAAGAAGAAACTGAGATTAACCAGCAACCCCAAACCAGAAGCCTTCTCCCAAACCTCACCTTAAAACCTCAGCCCAGCTAGTTAACTTCTAACCCCAAACCAGGCATCTGCACACATTCATGTCCTGTGGTGTACATGCATGCACTATACAACACGGTAGTAAAATCATTTGCTCCAGCCGTTTTGGTTTTCAACTTGATGTGACCTCATTTAAAATTAAAGCAAACCAAGATTGCGTCAGTGGCGTGCTGCGTTGCAACAGACACTCAGCCATAGTTAGGAATCGAAAGCTTGTTCATATTTTGTTGATGCTATCACAAGAGAAAAGTTCAATTTAATTCCTAACCAGAATTTCCACGTAAAAGCATAATTTCTCCATTTCCTGTCATTGGATGCACTGGTGCCGAGATTAATTTTCAAGCAATTTTCAGGTTCCATACAAATCCCACACGCGAACATGTACCTCTACCCCATGTAGGAATTACGTCCCCCCCCCCCTGCCGTTCCCAATGACAGGTGTGCCACACTAATGGAGTTTTCGCCATCGTAAAACATTGAATTCCTTTTACGCTTCTCATCCCAAATAAGGGAAAGGAAATGGTTTCTTCATGCGCCTGTGCACTTCTAACAGCAATTCCTCTTCTGTTTTAATGCAGTGCCAACTCTTCCACGCAAATTGTACGATCGAAATCAGAAGCGTTAAATTCCATTCAATCTCAGCCGCGTGTTAGAGCCGCATTCCCCTTCCCAGTGGCAGGTGTGCTGCGCTAGTGTAGTTTTTGGCAAATGGATTCGAAACCATAAGCGGTTGAATTCCTTATGATTCCCATTCCTATACGCGCCTTAACCACCCTGTAGAAACAGCAACCCCCTTCTTCCATGCGGTTGTGCCCTTATTCTTTAAAGCAGGTGTGTGCCCGTCATTCACCCCCTTCCCAACCGTTGGTGGCACCTCGATCCAGTAAGGGGCTCCTAGCAATTACACAACCATGCCGTTGTTGTGCTGTTTTTTTTGGTCTGAGGGCATGGCAGGGCCTGTGCGAGCAGTTTTCCAACATGTCTGGTCGGGGGTTGCTGTAGCCGCTCGCTTTCATGTGAAGGCCTGGGGTATGTAAACAGGATACCCTGAGCCGTGCACAGAGAAAGGCAAAGAACTTAAAAGACTTGAAGCAGGAGAGAGAAAATCGTATCACTGCATATCACTTTTAATGAAGTCTATTTATTTCTCTTTATTCACCCTCTGCAGTTCAGGCAACAGCTGAAGCAGCTCGTGAAACAATAAATGACCAGCTGTTGGACAGATATAAACAGCAGGCGAAATATACGCCGCGCGTTTTATTTTTGGAAGCTGCAATTATTGTTGCCTAAACGAAAGCAGACAGCCACTCAGTGAAATATGTGTCACGTTCTCTTGGCCAGAAATAAAGCGTTAGAGCCCTGCCCTGCATCTCAAACAGGCCTTACTCGCTGTACGTCTAAATCTTTTGCGCAATGGGCGCAACTGAAACAATGATTTGTAAGAAAACGTTCAGTCTAGAGACCCTGTTCTCGTAGCGCCCACCTCGGTACGCAAAACGCAAAGCAAAACAAGCACGGCGCAGACACAATGGCGCTGCTAGATAGCGATCAACCAGGCTGGGGCGGGTAGCAGGGTTTAGGTTGTTTCTTTAAGAGCATTGCCGAAGATCTCTCCCTTTCTTTCTTGTTCTCTCATTAAGAGCTTAGGGATGGAGGGAGGGAAATATGCATACAAATACATTTATGCGAGTCCTCGCAAGCCATTGGCTTTGGTAATTGGAGTGACGGTGCACACAGGACTTCCCGAAGCCCCTGCGTGAGAGGGGAAATCTGACGGCAACATCTACTGGAACTAAATGTTTTCAGATTAAGATAATATTCCCTCTGCATAGCTGGCATGTTTTAATTTCTCTCTCTCTCTCTCTCTCTCTCTCTCTCTCTCTCTCTCTCTCTCTGTGTGAATGGAAATGGCTGTGTAATCTGTAGCGTCCAGATGTGGCATTTGATTTTGCTTTGTTTTACAGCATTTAAGTGTGTTCCGTTCTCAGCTTGCTTTCAAATCCTGAATGTTAAAAAGAAACGACAACAAAATTTGCTACAACATGAATAAAGTGTTTCTTTTTGAATGTATTAGACTAATTATAGCTCATGATGTATGCTCTTTTACACTGAAAACTAAGCAAACTTTGTTTCTCTTTCTTTTCTATGTCCTGCGACGTGATGTTATCTTAAATGGCTACAGGTAAGAAAACTGTTTATTCCAGTGATACTGCACATTAGTCATTAAAGAACTCGCTTACTATATAGTGCACACTTATTTCTAAGTAGTGTACACTAAACTGCAATGAGCCGTGAAACGCATTGTGATCCTTTTGGGAATTTACACACTTTTTTTCACCCAAAAATGGGAATTCTCTCATTGATTACTCATCCTCATGTCGTTCCGAACCTGTAAGGCCTTTGTTCGTCTTCAGGACGCAAATTAAGATCTAGAGCTTAAAAGTAAGTAAGTAAGGCAACTGACATGTTCAAGGCCCAGAAAATCGTTTAAATAGTCCCTTTTACAACAATAGTACGAGAATACTTTTTGTGCACAAAGAAAACAAAAATAATGACTTGATTCAGCGCCTGCATCAAAGTGAAGACAGTTTGCTGAATAAAGTCGTTATTTGTTGGGTTAAAAAGCAAAATTGCACTTGAGCTAAATCTTTTTTTACTTTAATCCTATTTGTGTCTCCTTTTATGCTAAACAGGTGCATTGTGGTGCTTGTTCTGGTTCTGAATCATTATCTTACCCTTTTAAATGGACCCTTTTTAAAAATCCACCCAATAACTTCTAATGAAGGACAGCTGTGCACAGATGCAAGTAAGGGGTCTTAAGAATAGAACCGATTACTAGTGAGTGTAGCGGCACTTTTAGGATTGATGTATCTCTCTTTTTTTTTTTTCTTTGTTTCTCTCTCACCCTCTCAGACGCACATTTACGTGGCCGTGCTTATTTAAAGCAGCAAACATTTGAATGTCTGAGCTGCAGAGTGCAAAACTGCATGAAGCCTTACGATATCCCACAGACCGAGAGAAAAAAAAAAAAAGACGTCTTAAAGGGCCAGCGTCCCGTGTCCGCAATCTAATGCTATTATATAGCTTTGTGCAGCAAACCGACATCTACTAAAGCTCAAAGTCGCCCTTCACTTTCACTAGAGCGCTAAACCCTGCTTGCTCCTCGCGAATCCTCTCCTTTATGTAAACATTGTTCCACCCACTACATGTAGAGTTTCATAATGATTTGTGGAAGTGCACACACCTTTTGCGCAGGCCAGGAATGCGGAGAGTTGAGTCGAGGGAGGGGTCGGCCTTGTTTTGACGACATGCGAGTAGTTCACACGCCATTCTGTAGTTTACCACGGTAGAATGTCATAGAGCCGCATTTTACTTTCAGGTTGGAGTGCTTGTACCCTGTAATTTCAGCGTAACTCTGGGTGCGCGCACGTGCGCTAGGCCACACGCCACGACAGGCAAGTGAACGCGCCCGTGGCGGTTAGCGCTCGCCAGACGAACAGATGCTGCTGAATCATTAGATACGCGGCAGATGCACACTGTCACTGTTTATCGAAGCTTTTGATACTGTAAACAAAGACGAAACAACAGCAAATACAAGGGAGAACGCACAATAGTCAAGGGTGTTGTTATCAGTTATAGACAAAATAATGCATGCTTATTATTTTTTTTTTATGGTTAACTTTACATGGTTTTATAGTTATAGTTTTACAATAAACTTTTAAGCTCTTTGGGAACATAATGAAATATTATGTACTATAACTCTGATGTATTGTATATTAGTTTTAAAAATGTTAAATTCTGTTTAGTGGTGATATTCATATTGGCATAATGTAATTTATACTTCAAAATGTAAAAAAAAGTCTGTATACTACAGATATAAATGTCTATATGATTTGAATAAGCTGTTGTAATTAACGCTTCTTGGACATATAGACAAAGTATCACACATTGAGATGTATTTATGATATTATAAACTGTATATGAGGCATATATATCATTTGCATTAAACAAACATATTGTAACACATCAACAAAATATTATTTCTTAATGTATTTTCAATCTAATACTTATAATCTGAGTGTTTTAGAAGTTAGTTTGGAGATGTATGTTTTTTACATATATTTGTTTTATTACACTTGCACCAATATGCAATGAATTATTGTTTTTTTATAAATTTTTTAAAAATAAATGTACAAATAATACAGATTAACTAGCATTGTGTTAAACATTGGTGTGAATAAATAATGATTTAATGAATATTGCTTTTTAATTTATTAAGCATTCTTTAATTACACCAGTGTTTAATGAATAGTATTTAGTTTTTTTATATATATTTAAAACATTTTTTTCTTTGATTGCACTAATATTATACTTACTAGCTTGCATTATAATTAAAAATAAATACATTTAATAATAGGCAAAAATGCATTTATTTATTATATTGTAGGTATTTAAAAGACCACAGACAAAATAATACCATTTTTTTTTTCTGATATATAAACCAATTCAATTTTTTTTTGTACTTTGGTGCCTTTTAACATTTATTTTAACCATACAAAACTTTAGATGTTGTTGATTAAAGGGTTAATACTCATTGGGGCCTTGGTGATTCATGTAACTGGTTCATTCAAATCGGACCCGATGTCTAAACGAAACTGTGTTTTAACCTGCTGTAACCTTTGCGCTGTAGGATGAGCAGGTGTGAGCAAGTGTGTGTCGCCCGGAGGTTTTGTTTTAACAGGTAACTGTGTCACGTTGCTAAGGGGCGGTTGCCTTGACAACCCTCCTAGCCTTAGTTTTATCACTCAGGGGAGTTTGAAGCGTGTTCTTGTACTAGAGTGTGACCATGTTTGTTAACTCAGGCACACAACGGTTTAGTAAGTGTGACAAGCCGCATGAGGGGAAGCCCCTGGAACCGTCTGCGGTCTGGGCCTTTACTTTTAGCACTGGGCGCCATGCGGTGGTGCCCACACACGTGGCTCCTGCCCCTCTCTGCGATGACACTTCCACTTCTGCTAAACGCCACTTCCGCTAACAGCAACTCACAAAACCAGCGGCCAATTTTGTGTTATCAGCGACCTCATTCGCGCATTCCTGAACGTACACACATCAAACGCAAACCTTTAACCCCAACCCACACCGTGCTCTTGTTTCGAGGAACCGTCGTCTTCTGTACAGCGAAATTCTGACGTCACGCACAAGTTTCCAATCTGACACGGGAAGTGACCTGACATTTAGATTCTGTAACATCTGTAACCATGGCAACAAACCCTCGTAGGGTACTTGGCCACCAACGCATCACGATGGGAAAATTTGGGTTCGGATGGGACGTTGAGATTTTGATGTCATCAATATTGGTAATTTCTTTGTGTGGGAGTGCGCAAATATTTCCTAAAGCAATGTGCCGTGCAGTGATTTACCACTCGAAAGGAGCCTTCGAGCAACTTCAGTCATCGGAAACCACTGTTATAAAGACCTTCAAGTGGTTTATTGCTTTTATAAATAGGCCGTTTATTTATAAACTCCAAAAAAAGGTAATTATAGGTCATTTGTGAACATTTATTTATTTGTTACAATGCATTACATTAAATAAAAATGATATTGAACATTGGTTAGAACTAAATAATGTTCAATAAATAAAAACAGTATTAATAATATATATTTATTTACTTATAATGGCTTAATGTTAATGCAATAAAAAATTTTACTAATTATTGAATATTATTATTACATGAATACTATCTATAAAAATGGATTTGATTTTTATTTTTCATAAATAATAACATTTTATTGAACGTTGATGTAAATAAAAGTGCTCAATACATAAATATAGGATTATAAATTTTTGCGCTGGTATTCTGTAAATAGATACTTTTTAAAAAATATTAATTTATTTTTTTATGGTACAATACTTGAAATAAAATATACAAATTAAATAATATTGAGTGCTGCTTGTAACTTAACAATGTAATAATATATATTTGTAACGTAATACATGAACAAAATTAACTAATTATTGCGTATTATTTTATGTTATCATTATTCATTAAAGGTTGATATAAAGTATAATTCATAAACGTTAAATAAATTAAAAAAGTAATTCAGTAAACAGCTATTATTTATTGATTTATTGTCTTTTTTAGCTGCCGCAGCTTCAAATCACAATTAAGAGAAACTAGCAATACCTAGTATGCTCTTTAGTGCTGATTTGCATGACTTGCGGCATAAAAAACAGGTGGGAGTGAATGACATTTAATCTTTTGAATACGCCGAGATCATTTATATATTTACCAAGCAACCTGTTTTGCATCTGCTCAGCTCATCTAGAATAACCCTGGACGTTTCAGGTATTCATCACCACTGCTCTCTAGAGACTTCTGGAGACGTTTTCACGGCGTTCTGCATTATTAGGAAGGACTCTGGGTGTGTGGGTGTGTCAGGATCCAGACTACTTTGCAACTTTGTGGTTGGCCTACGTCCTGACTATGGTAGCTTTCACTAGTCTGAGGTCCACCAAACCAAACCACACCTACCCCCACACACACACAAATACACAAGTTCTCAGGAGAAAGCATCCACAGCAGTCATTCTGCGGCAGCGTGCATATGTGTGTGTGTATCGTAAATTGCCTACAAAGGCCCAGAAAACAAGAGGCCGAGTGCGTTTCTTTCTCTGTATTGCTGATGAATGTCGGTGTTTGGCAGATTCCCCTGAGAAGTGGTTTTATTGCCAGTAGCGTTGCGTGTTAAGAGTTTATTTAGACGGAGAGGGTCGAGGGAGGAAACCAGAGCAGTTGGAGGGGGTGTTTTCATTCGCTGAGATGGATGGATTGATTTTAAACGCGAGTTTGTTATGAAACAAAAACACTGTTGATGTGTTTAGCAGGGTGCCAGCGACTTGATGATCTCACTTTGGTGGAGTTCCAAAATAGTTGGTACGGTAAACGGAACTTGGAACGTTCCTTCAATTGCTTTCCGACAAAGAACCTAAATGAGTTGCGGGATGTGTATATATATTTATATATATATATACTGTTAGTATAAATATGAAGTGTCAAGCAGTTGAGCTGTTGTGTAAACTATTAAGGAAGATGCTCGTTTAAAGTCATTCACAGAGGGTACAATCGCATCACAATCATGTTTTCCTTAAGTAATCTGATATAGTGTTTGTTTTCCAGAAACTATGGGTGAATTTGGCTGCTGCCGACAGCAGTACCAGGAAATTGATCAGCAAAAAAATAGAATAAGGAGTGGGTAGATGAGGGTATTTCTGTCCATATTTCCCCTAAAGAGAATCATTAAAATTCCCTGTTTACTGAACTTCATGGAATTCTGGTATTTTGTGTTTACATATATATCGCATGGTTTTCCCCTTAGATTTTGCTGATTTGCTAAAAATGTATAGTTTCTTGTAAGGGGCAGGTTTAGGGTCAGTGTAGGGCATAAGCACATTGTATAATAAATAAAAAAATATACAGTATAAAAATCATTACGCCTATGGAGAGTCGCCATAAACCACAAAAACCAACGTACGTGTGTGTGTTTGTGTTCAGGCATTTGTGGTTTACGAAGACACAAATTTGTATAATGACATGGGTACTACAACGTAAACATGGTTTATGAGGACACTTCCTGTGTCCCTGTAAAACAATAGGCTTAAAAAACATACTAAACAGTGTTTTATGAAATATAAAAACTGCACATAGTTTGCTGTAATGGGTAGGTTTAAGTAAAATTCATGACCCATCCCTAACTGTTCAAAAGTTTGGATCAGGAAGATTTTTTGTAATACTTTATTAATTAAATTGAAGTTGAAAAGTTACAAAAAATAAATTTAGGCTAAAATAAAACAAAAGTAAAAAAAAAATTAAAATTTCTTTTGAACATCATATTCAGTAAAGAATCCTGAAAAATATGGACAACACAAAAATATTAAGCTTCTTCAACACTGATGATAAAAAAAGTTTTTTGAGCTGCAAATCTGAAACACAGAAAATTCAGCTTTGCATTACTGGGATAAAGTATGTTTTAATATGTATACAAATAGAAAAAAAGTCTTTTTACTATATTTTTTTTTATTCAAATAATGCTTGCTAAGAATAGAAGACTTATTTAAAAACATGAAAAACTAGGGGAGGCATGATATACAAATGACTTTTCGAGGGAAAAACCAACAAATACTATGCTCTGTTTCTTTTCATTTATTTTATACAGACAGAACTTATTATATTTTTCCCACCTAGATGTGAAAACACTAAATATTACATGACGGTGTTATATATATATATATATATAATCTGCAGTATGTATACATACAAGAAATCAATTCTTGAAATATATTTGATTTAGTTACCAGATAAACAAGAGGAAAAAACTGTGTGACGTAGATAATGTAGCCTATATATGATGAGTTTCAGTTCATTTTTGTGATATGCTTCATTTGTTTACAGAAGCGAAACTCAAATAAAAGTGACATCTGTTTTCTTTATTTTATAAAAGCACTATGTATCAAACAAATAGAGTCAGACCATTATACAGTTATGCATTATCATTAAAACAATAAGTGTTTAAAGTTGATTCCGTTAAAATATTTATATTTATTATGCATTTTGCTTAGAATAAATCGTGTTGATTATATTAAAGGCAATATTCAAACAATTAGTTGAAATTAAAATAAACCGAAAGGACAATGAGGCTGGAATAGCTTTTTTTATTGACAGGTAAAGAAAGGATAATCCTGTTTTTATCCCTCTGCTCCTAATTTGCTCTTTCCCCCCCATTTCCAGTCTCATTTCCCCCCTTTTCTCTTCCCTCCCAGCATGCCTTTATTAAACAGGTCAAGGCCAGCTCCTGCAACAATGAGCTGCTTTGTGTGTGTTTACCTGGCTGGCAGCTGCATGGTTGCAGCCGGGCTTTGGAAGAAGTGTATGTGTGTGTTGGCGGTGCTAGTGTGGAATTTACTGCTTTTTAAGAATGGAGCAGGACAGCCCGTGTGTGTATATGTGTGAAAGTGCTGAGTGAGAACTAAGCGGAGCCCAAGCCTTGCGTGAGGAGCGAGCGTGCGAACTTTCAACCCTGGCAGCCGTTGCCGAAGTTTTTGGGCCCAGCGAGGGAGGAGAACAGATAGACGGTGGAGGAAAAGTAGGCGGGAGAGAGATAGACAGGGAGGGAAAGGAGGCGGGAGAGGAAGGGGGTCGGGGAGAGAAGGGTTCGGTTACACAAGGATATGGAGTTTGGTAATTAAGAGCAGCAGGGAAGCGAACGGCGAGTGAACCTGCCAAGAAAAAGAGAGCTCGCGTTTCAGCCGCATTTTCCATTTCTACGTGTGGTCAAGCGCGTTTTCTGCCGCTTCACCTTTATCTCTCTTCATTTCGTGCCAGGAGGTGATTTACAGTAGAAAGCCGGCCGTCCGATTGACTCGACTCCTGCCAGAAAGGCAACGTTCGCTGCAAAAAATGCAACGGCTTATCTGACGTCTCCCGAAAAATTTCTGAAGAGATATTAATAACGTGCAAAAAACAAGACCTGACTCAACACCCGTCGATCGCAGCGTTTCTGTTGGGTTTAGTTGCCAGGACTGATACACGCTTGGCCCCATCCCAATCCAATATCTGTCCATCTCTCGTTTGCTCTCTCAGGGAGGCGCAGGCCGCGGCTTGCCCTTGTTTTGTTCTCTTGCCCGTTTGTGTTGGTTTGATGTTGGCTTTGGCTCGCAGTGCTGAGTGTAATGTTGGCCGTTCATTATGAGTCTGACGCGCATGTAAACTTACCTCCAGCTATGCTCGCATATGAATTCATACACACACAGCCGAGATTCTTTCATGCCCACTTTATACACACACATCGGCTGGAAAATTGTCCAGATTATTGTGTATAAACAGACGGTTTGAGTAGGCGATGTTAATTTGGATTTTTCTTTGTTACTTATGTTCGAGTAGAAACTCGTGAAATGTAGATTACGTCTCATTTTACTTCTGAGATATATTTGCGAATGAAGTATGACACATATGGGGAAATCTGGTTGAATGGTGTGAAAAGGACTTACCAGACATGAATTTCAGAATAGATATTAGTAATACAAAACTTTTTTTTTTGTTCACACTCTATTTTAAGATCCAATTCTTGCTATTAATAATAAACTGCCAATATGTTAATAGTGAGAATTGGTCTCTATACCAGGGGATCCCAAACTTTTCAGCTCGTGACCCCCCTCTATCCTCAGAAGTGGTTAAAATATACAAATGTTGCGCACAACGGTGCACATTGGTTGATATTAACCAACGTTTCATTTCAACAAAAATAATATCCTAAGCATAAAGAGATGAAAGTTACCTACACGTTACGTGCACATGTCAGAAAGTGCTGCTACTGACGCTAACGATTAATCTGTCGTAATCGCCTTAGGGGTCGCGATCAAACGGATAGAAGTTTGAAAGACTGATGGCTTTTGAATTTGCATGTTTGTTTGTTTTTTTAAATGTACCTTTTGACAACTATTTTTTTTATCTTTTGTTAGTTATAGGTAAAATGTTATTTATAATAGTTAAAAAAAAAAAAAAAGATTTCTTGGAAATCGTCTCGCGACCCCTTTGGGAACCACTGCTCTATGCAGTAACATGTGGCAATTAATCAATCCTAAAAACTAAAAAATCAGATGTACACATTAAAAACCGCAATCTTGGTATGAAAAACAAATATATCTAAATATAGTGCCATAAATTTGTGGATCTGCATATTTTTTCAACAAGGAGAAACATGCTAATATTTAGGAAATATTTTAATTCATTTTAATTATTTAATTTTATTAGTAAATTATTTTTATTAATATTTGTTTGTTGCATTCATTTGTTAAAACATGGTTTATCTAATCTGAAGCTGTTGTTTAAAAAAAAAAAGACTTGTAACTATGTAATAATTTTGCATTTACATTTTGGGTGATTTGTTTATTTTTATTTTTTTTTTAAACCAAAATTTAATTTTGTTTACTTTTTAGTGATTTGTTTTAATTTTGGTTTGTTTATTTGTTTAATTGTTTAAAAATACTGTGCATCTACTTGTTTTTTTTAAATAAAGGCATCCAAACGTTTGATTAAATATTTTGGTTATTTTAGTATCAGATCCTTTTTTTATGTTTGTTAGTTTGTTTTTGTATTGTTATTGTTTGTTTAACCTATAGTGGATCTATTTCCTTTTCAGCAAGGGAAAACATGAAAGCATTTTTTTTGTTTATATTATTATCAGTCACTGTTTGTTTGTTTGAAGTCTGATGCAGTGTCAGGCTATAGAAACTGATCTTTAAAGACTTGTTTTTAATTTTCAGCAGAAAATTATTATAATTTTTTTTGTAGACTTAAACAAAAAACCTCATTGGCCCTCTATTTCTGTCCCCACATCTCGACAGCAGTGATTGTCCAGCTGTCTCCTTATCAGTGTAATTGCTGCAAACAAATCTCAGGATGTGGTTTTCCCGTTCTGAATGTTGAGTCACCCTAAGATCTCTGGATGGAAGAATGTCGCCCTCTTTTATTCTTCACACACACAGATTTCCTCCTTGACTCTGTTTTGGCGCCCATCGACACGCAGAATCAAACTCCTGAACGAATCACCCGACCGTATCTCACCTGACCCTAAACAAACTCATCGCAACCTCAGTGCAACCACGTCAGTCTGAGCACATTTTGTTCTCGTGAGCTTCTGCTTTTTCAGATGTCGAAGTAAACACCCAATTTCACTTCTCCAGTGAGGCGTTGTTGACGGCAGACTTTTGACAAGAAAAAAAATCTCCTTGACATAGTTTTGTGTTATTAAGCGACAGGTTTATCTGAAACTCTTATTAATTGCATAGCGCACTATCAGCAGCTTGGGAAATTCCTCCATAAGCACTGTATCACTCAACCCTCTGCATTTCTGACCGCTGGGTCAGTTTATCCCCAGCATGCCCTTCATTATGCCACGGTTACAGTGAACAGAGTCTCATGCACACAAACAGGACTGCCGAATGTAAACTGTGTGACGTCTCCTGATAGCGCCACTGCACCTCACTCTGTCTCCAGAGGGCAGAGGTCGAGTCTGTTTGCATAGCCTTAAGCAGAGTTCACAGATGATGGAGCGGAAGGGAATGGGTTTTTTTGTCATTGTTAATTCAATATTAAATGTATACGTTTAATAAATAAATATCATGTATATACTTAATAATACCAACGTTTAATATTTATATATATGTAATTAAAGAAATATTGTTAATTATTATTAATAATGCAGTTATTCGTTACCAATATTATAAATGATAATGATGTTAATAATAAGACTTTATTATTATAGTAATAATTTTGAATTCGTTTTTTCTGCTTAGTTACCATAAAACCATAAAAATAACATATAATAATATATTTTTGAAAGAATATAAAAGGCCAGCATTTATTTGAAATAGAATTTTTTTTGCTTTGCTGAATACACTTATTAATGTATGTTTTGTATATATATATATATATATATATATATATATAAATAGTTTAGTTTTTTTCTTACCTGTTTATATTGTGTTTGTCATCCATAAATTTCCAGAATAAAATGTGCTAAAATGAATGAGTGAATGAATGACAATGCGTAATTTACAGAAACATTCCTCGCATTCAGGCTATGCTCTCACATGGTCTCTCTGACAAAGAGGCCCAATTTCAGTTTAATGCCTTTGCCTGACAGAAAACAGGCTATGTAAACAGTCAAGCAGTTGTACAACAAGTCCCATGATCCCCCTCCACCCAGTCTCTTCCTGCTCCGCTCGCAGCCTCTTTTCATGCTCACTTCTCACTGTCTGCTTATCCCTTCACGCACAGAATGACAGCATACTTTTTTAAAAGAGTGTTGAAAGAGCAGTACAAGAACAACAATGCAACTGAACAGTAAGATATTAGTGTACACTGCTATAGTGTCACGTTAATGCCATTTCTACTACTACTACCATCGCTTGATTTATTGGCCAGTAAGGCATGTTTTGATAATGCCTGTGACAGGCGTTTGTCTGGTTAAAATACCAGGTCAGTTCTGTGTCAAGATGACATCAGGGTCAGGCAAACATGTACACACACACACACACGTGACTTTTTATAATTCCTTTAGGAAAAAAGACAATTAACAACCAATCTTTATAATTACTTAAACACAGCACTTTAAAATATTTCAAAGCATTACATTTCAAATTGTCATGTAAATGTCTTACATTTTAGTTCAATATTTGTCATTTATTAAATCTAGCATGCATTCTTCTATATTAGGTGTATTATTGATTGCGTCTTCACATAACTGCGCTAAAAAATAACATTGGGCTGCGAGTATTAGGATTAAATACTTAAATAATAAAATGAATACTATATATATCCTGACATGCCGTTTTCACCATCTTTTAAAACCTACCAACTTTCCCTCAAGATCAAGAATTCCACTATGATTCGTTCACATTGCCACTTTGCATGTGCACATAAACAGCGGCATCAGTGTAAACGAATCCCTCTCAACAGACTTTTAATTAGTTCTGGTCAGAAAACGCATTCAAGAGCGCTCGTTTACCATTTAGTCAGGAGATGGTGTGATCCCTGATGGTGTGTGTGAGAGTGAGAGGTATCTTGGAAGAGACACCGATACCACAATCCTCATTCCTTCAAGTCTAAACCTGTCCCCTACCACAGAGACAGAGAAAAAAAACAAAACAATGGCTTAATTCAACACTGGAGTTTCAAAGCCTTTCAAATCCTAGTGGGTGGGTGTGTAGAGACTTCGCATTTTGGCAGAATATATGATGAGAAATACCTCTCGTACAAAATCTTTGAATGCTTCGGGCGACTATATTTGAAATAAAATCAGTCGACTGTGTTTACTTAGTCATGTTCGAGTGTAGCGCCTACAAATACAATAAAACAACTTGGCAGCAAAATTTGAAGTCTATGTGAAGTATTAAAAACCAGGTCGAGCAACGTTAATACCTGACAAGAGCATGTTAACGCTAACTATGTGTTTATACATGCAGACAAAGGCCGTTTGTTCTGTATAAAATGACGGGCGAGGAAAATTTCTGCAAAACGTTTCGCAGAGTTTACCATTCGTTGTGTTTTTCGCGGAGCAGTTTTACAATGTTTCAGGGTTCGCGTATTTAGGAATTATGTTAAATGGGACAAAGCAACAAATTATACCAAGAAGGGGAGGTTATTATTCGTAGAGCCCAACATTTACAGTGTCAAGTGAGGCGAAGAAAAGGATTGGTAAACGTCTGGGAAGTGGTCCAATTTGTTAGCTAATAGGGTTCAGGTGCTGTCAAAGATTTAGTCATTCTCAGCACGCGAGGTTATTAAACCACAGGCCAAACTAGAGCCCGGTGGGTTTCCCTCCCTCGCTCTCAGTCTTCGTTTCTCACTCTCTTGAACCCTCAGAAACCCAATGTGCCTCCCCTCGCATTAACAGCAGATACTATCCAGACACTGAGAGAGAGCAGAATGTGTTGTATTGATGATTCGCTAATGCCTTTAGCTGCGATGTTTGTGTCATAAACGTGCTGTAGTACGTTTTTGGCTCTTCTAAAGGCAAAACATAACTTAATATGTTTGTAGATATTTAGGAAATATGTTTGCATAGTTGTTTCTCCGAAAACAAAATTATGCTGTGGCCAGTAATTCTACTCTGAAATGTGCATTTTGGGCAGAATTCCGGGCCAGGATTGCCATATTCATTTTAACCGCTAGCTGGCAGTATTACATATTATTACACCTTTTAATGATGATCCTGCCTACTTCCTGTTGTCAGAAAAGACAGTGTATTGCTGTCAAGGAACCATGTTATGTTTACTTGACTGGCTCTGAAAAATAACGATTTAGCCACTCTGAAATGTGCGTTCCGGGGCGGAATGCTTTCGTTTTCGCAGTACCCATTTCAACCACTAGCTGTCAATATTACATACTGCACTTATTATTGTAGCATATGAAGGCACAAACAGAAAAGTGAAATCAGGCTGTATTAGAGGTAGCCGTGGTTTTTACTTTAACATTGTTAAAACTTGTTTTTGTAAGTTGTTGTGCGCAATTTATTGTTGATGATTATTCTGAAACACAAAATTTGGCTTTGTAATATTTTGCCAAAAATTGTTTTATTGTTGCCTTATAAGGATAGTTATTGAGTAATCCGATGCTTTCGCCACAAAATAATTTTGGAGGTCTAAATTCAAGTGCTTCTGTGCCGACGCTTTCGATCTATTGTCAATTGTTTGTGTTTTCTTAAAACTTGCTCTGCCTTTGAAATGGTTTCCTTTGTATTCCGTCATTGTTTTCAGTTAATGCTCTAGGTAATACTAAAATATTGATGGTATTTATTGAGTAATCCAATCAGTTGTATGTTTACCATTTTAGGAACCGTAAGCCCATGCATTTTTGTGTGTGTTTGTGTGTGTGTGTGTGTGTGTGTGTGTGTGTGTGTTGTGGGGGGGGTCCAATAACAGATAATGTTCAAGATAGTGCTCCATAGACAATTCTGGCAACCCAAAAATATTTATTTGAAATGTTTTTTTGGTTTGTTTGGCTAAAATATGGAGGGACGGCTTGTTGCTGAAAACTCTATTAAGACTTTTTTTTTTTTTTCCAACATCTGCATTAACATGACATTTATGCATTTTTATCAGGGTATCTGCAGGATTTAAGCTCAAATGTAAGACCTTTTTTAAGATGTTCACACATATATTTCTATAGACGTATCAAAGTTTATGGTAATTCAAATGTAATATGACTGTAAAAAGTATGGTTTACAGTTTCAAATGCAGCTTTTCACAGTAGTACATTTGTTTAGAAAAGGCCCTAAACCATTTTTTAAGAATATTGATGAGGAAAGGAAAACTTTAGCTCTGGCTATTTGGATTTAAAAAAGCAATCGCCGTTAGATTAAGTGGAGATGTTCTCAAACAAGAAGTTAACCTTCTGGTCGAATAGCCTCCTCTCAATTAGGTACCACTGGTGACTCAGCAAAGGGTGTAGCCCTCCACAATAAGCCGCTAGTTTGTATTCAAAACTGGCCCAATTTGAGCACAATTACTGAGAGTTTTATGTTGAAAGAAAGGCCAGAAGAGAAAAGATCAGAGGCAGATAAAAGATGAGCTCATCATGTGGGAGACATCAAGACCTAGAATGGGCCTTTCAGAAGGTTTAATGACCCATATTAGTCAAGTTCGCCCTGTTCCTGATCTCCATCCACACCAGACCTCCCGCTTTCTCCAGTAACACCCGGAGAACTGGTTTAGAGATTGTGGTCGAGAGATACCCAATACAAAATTGAAGAGTATAAAGACGACGTACAGCAGACGCAGGGAGGGAAAGAGCATGTCGTGGTTGCATTGAGGGGCCATGTGTGTTGAATTACTGTAATGGCAGATGAACAGACGGCAATTGATTGGTGGTTCTGATTGTCTGTGTGTGTGTGTGTGTGTGTGTTGAGTGTGACCACTCACCCGTCGGACTTTGTTTTCATCAGGTTTTTTTGTTTTAATGTCTGGAGACAGGTCAGTGAAGGCCGGTGTGATCAGTGAAAAAGCGGTTGATCATGATTACATAGACGTTCCACCAACCTCCATTTTTAATAACAGGCCCGATATGCTTATGAAAGACCGGAGTTTTAAATACAGAGTCAGAGCGGGACCACACGGCCAATAGGCTGCCAATGTTCGGCGGACATGCGTGCCAGAAGCGTCCAGACTGTCGGAAAGGGTTCAACAGGGGCGAAACCAAACACAAACCCATTTTGGCTGGCTCGCAATTGTGTGTTGGTCTGTCAATGAGTTGTTGTGAGTCAGTAGACTACGAGACTCCTGAGCAGCTGGCTCACTTAGTGTGTGTTAGCGCTCTTTAGCTTCAGAAGCCTAGCGGCGACAGCGCTAGGGGCCAAATGGTCTGTTTTCCTCATCAAGAGTTCTTCCCCTTGCTCTCTTCGCTTTCCGTAGTTGTTTCTTTGGTGTGGTGACAGAGTTTGTATTACACCCCTATTTACTTCTCCATCAAGATCTGTGGTGAAGGTCTACAGAACCTTGTCGTTGTCTTTGTCTTTCTTCTTTTTTGTTATTTTTTTCATATATATATATATATATATATATATATATTCGTCTGCAATTTAAACTGCCAGACCGATCAGCAGTCCATGTTTAAAGTGGTTTGCATTCACCTCAACTTTTTTCCCCCGCCAAATAATCTCTTAACATCTGCGTCCTGTGGGGAGATATTTTGGTCCCTAGTAGAAAAATGCTGTTTTTTCCCCTCCTCCACTTCTTCACTTTTCCCTCCCTTCTTTCTTTCTTTTAGCCTTTTCAGTTTTTTTTTTTGTTTTTTTTCTTTCTCCAAGGCTTGAGATAGAGAGTGTTTGATAAGGTCTAGAAATAGCACGGCATCTGCACCGGTCAGGGAGGAAATGTCTTAGCGAGCCGCACCCTCTGGCTTATGTTAGTTCAGCGCTAACCTAGCGCTAGACATTTGCACACAAAAATAAAACTCCCAGCTTGAGAGATGTGATTTATCAGTTAGTTTATTGTGCAATTAGAGCAATGCGAATTTGGAATGACACATTTTAGTGGAATGAATGGAAAATACGCAGAAACCAGGCAGAAACAATCAGGAATTTGGAACTGTTACTGGAAATTCAACTAAATTGGTATTCATAATCGCGTCATTTGAGGCTCTTTTGTACAGTAGTGAAGTTAGACCCGTTTAGAAACGCTGTACTTTTATCTTTTTTTCCTTACACATTACGAGTTGCATTGTGTGGAGTGGGAGTGTTGACTTGTGTTCAAATTTCCAGTAAATTCTGGTAGAAAATGTGTGTGCTGAAAAAGTGTTGAAATCTTTCTGACAGCAGAAGTAAAAAAAAAAAAAGGCTCTGACACAAGACACAAGGTCAGTGCGGTCAGCTTTTAAAAGTGAACTCAATCACAGTGATTACGCTACCCTAAAGTTAGTCGGTTATCTCAGATCTTACCTGAGTTTGTTTACCACATTTAGTGTCAAACTTTACCTCAGATTTTTGCCTTATTTTACCTCAGTTTACCACTAGTTTTACCTCATTTAATCTCAAAATAATTCACATCTACCTGTATTGCCCCATTTATTCTTAAACTTAGGTCATATTTACCTCATATTACCTCAGTTCACCTACAATTTTACCTATGATTTTACATCCATTTACATTACATTACTTTACATAGGCCTCTCATTTTGCCTTAGTTTACCTGAAATGTTACACTCTGACTTAGTTTACATAGGCTAATTTTCTTTGTGTTTACATTCAGTTTTGCCTTGCATTGAACTTTGATATAACATGAGGAAAGGTTTATGGTAAAATCACATTTAGTTTAAATTGTAGCACCTCACAGCTTTCTTCACAGTTTACTCACTTACCGATGTTGTAAAATGTTTGCTCATTTTGCTGCCCTTTTATGTGACATTGAAGTTTTTGTAAAGAAAAGTTGTTTTGCTGACTATCACCTTGTAAACTTGACAATAATGGCCCTTGCTTTCAAACACATTTTTTGCTTGGTACATGGAGACAAGTAATACAAAAACGAAGTTCTGACATGTGGGCAGGAAACTGTTGGTGGTGTATGTGCTTAGACATAGTCCTAACTAACTGTTATCTTTGTTAACTCTTCTTTCACAAACACACATTCAAGAGAAACTTGGCTTTAAAGAAGATAAGTGGTAGTAAAATATGTCACCGGGTGAAAGGGAAGTGATTGGCCATGTTTTTTGTAGATTTTTCAGGAAAATTGCGCAGCTTGCATAGTAACTGCCAGTTTTACATTTCTGTATCATCTTTGGTACAAATCTGGTGAGCATATATTATCATTGTATGCTTTTTGCCTGTCCCCCGATCTGTTAATTAAGTAATTAATTGTTTTACTTTGTTCAAAGCTTTCTAAAATAAATTTGAATACAAAACAATAGTTTAAATCTTACATAAAACTGACACAAAATGACCCTTTTTCCTCTCTTCTTTCCTTTAGCCACAGTCAAAAAGACAGGAGGAAATGGATGGATAAATGACCGGTCAGGGACATTTGGAGGAAACGGACAGTCAACGACCAGTCTGGATGGAGTCAGTTTCTCAGAAGGGGAGCTGTTGTTGCAGGTAAATCACATTTAAAGTCACATGCAATCTCCTGATCTCCCACTTGTTTGCATACATTCTAAATAAACTCATTTCTATACTCACTTTGCTATATGAAGGGGGTCTTCGTATTTCTGCCAACTCAAGAAAAGTCGTGGCCAATCATCTGTCTATTTTCGAAATCATTCATCACTTTTATACACCCTCATGCAAAACTGTCACTCTGGACTGTGCAAAGAAGTTGGTAATTCCCCACTAGTTTTTTTGTTTGTTTTTTTCGCGTGTGCGCATAGCAGGTAACAGTGTAAACGTTTCCTGATTCCTTGGAAAGATGATCAAATAAACAACAGCCGTGAAGATCATCCATACCCCCTCAAACCAAAAAAAAAACGTCCATGTCATAAACTCATTAAAGAAATTTTGGTTGACATTTAGTTTATTGTAGCCGTTGTCACGCTCGTTGAGAAGGAATGAAGTTTGAGCAATCGGCATTCTCCGCTGTTGAGCAATGTTATCTTTTCTTTGTAAACTATATCACATGTTACTTTCCACCTACAAATATTGTGAGTTTCTTTTTCAGCCACATCTCCGTCTCCGTCTCTCTCTCTCTCTCTCTCTCTCTCTCTCTCTCTCACCATTGTTTGAGGGCTGTTGGTTCCTGTGCGTGACTAGCGGCGATATTCACCCCCTGTCTGTTGTCATGTTCAACACCTTAACAAAAGCTTGGCTAATGACATGGGATGTTTGCTGAAAAAAAAAAAAAAAGATGTAAAAGAAGAAAAATGGCCCCATTATCCCCACCCATCTACATTCACAATCCCAACCACCTTGTTAAGCGTGAAACAAACCAAAAATGTATAAAATATTCCAACCCTTTGTCTACAACTTAATGTGTTCATGTGCAATTTCATCTCCAGGCCCTTAATGGCTTTGTGCTGGTGGTCACCGCCGAAGGTTACGTGTTTTATTCGTCTCCAACTATCCAGGACTACTTGGGCTTCCATCAGGTGAGTTTGCTTTAAAACTTTAGTTTTAGGAAGTCCTGATATTTTTAACATTAGTCGTCTTGTCGCACGTTGAAATCTTCTGTACTTGCGAAAATCGATGTTACCAGCCTCAAACCATGCTTGTCATTTTAATTGACAGCTGATAAATAGCGTAGTTATCAAATCTATTGAGTCATTCACCTGGAAACACCTGGATCTTTCTTCAGTCATTTACTTTCTTCAGTCATTTGCTAGTTCGATTTTCCTCACCTTGGAGGAATATTAATGGTTTTTCAAGAGTTTTAACATGTTTCCTACGGTTATGAATTTCTCTTATAGTAAGGATAATACCAGCAAACTGTTCTGTAACCATAATTAGGCTGTGTGAAAAGTGCTGAGGGTGTCTGGATTCGATTACTTATTCAGAAAGGTGTTCGTTTGCTGTTAAACAACCTTGGCGTCAGTGAAGATTTGTTTTTTTTGTTTTTTTTTTCAAACTAGTCTATGTTGTTCGAAACATTACTTTTCTTCCTTGTCCTGTTTGGAAGGCTTATTCAAATTTCGGTAAGCTAATATTTGCAAATGCCCAGCGATTAAGTGTTTTTTTTTTCACCTTGTCAGCCTGTGATGTGCGTATCAGACATAGTTTTGTTTATAAAAGAGGAGAAGCTCAGAAAAAGAACATCAAAGAGAGGCAAATTGAATGTTTGGATACTTCATTAAAGAACTTGCAAAACCTGTTTTGTCTGTATGTGAACCACAGCCAGTTCAGAGACGTGTGTGTGTTTCTGTGGCATATTGTATGCATACACTGTATGCATAGATCATATTAACAATAGCCATTTCTATAGCTTGCAATTATAGCAAGTATGCTATATGTTACACAATGTCTACTCAAATATACATTCTCACTCTAAGCACACAGAAATATAACAATACAGATATATATAAGAATGAATATGAATAAATAAGATATATATATATATATATATATGATATATATGATATGTGAATAAGAACTGTGGTGTCTTTGTTGATGTGCATATAGTCTGTGCTTGTTATTGCGTACCTGTTTTTCCTCACTAAATCAATTTCCCTGGAGTGTGACGTTACCTCTCTAGCAAGTCCAGGTCGCCAGGGTTACACAATCAGGCAGGCCTGTGCCACCTGCACACATAAACGCATAAATACATACCCACTGCCACAGCGTTCTGAACACCTGTTGTGATTTGGGTCGCTAATACCTATTCACATACTTCTAATTACTTTTTTCCATCATGTGGTCCATGTCATCAGAATAAATTGTTAAGACTGCCTCTACGATTTTCTATTACCCAAACATAACGGTGTGTGTGGCTTTGTTCATGAAATGTTGCGCTATTAAATCCATCTGTGTATACTTACTGTATATGTACGTGTAAATATACCAGACATATTTTAGAACAATTAATAGGTATCTTTACTTTCTACTCCCATGCCTGTGTGTCCTCATTAACCTTTAAATGTGTTTGTTGGTACAAGTTGTCATGAATGGTTTCTTGAACTTGTCTGGTTTTCATCCCAAACCATCCAGCCTGCAGCAATTAGCACGCACAGACAGAGCAAACACTTTGTTTTCATTGGCCTGTTGAGGAGAGAGAGAGAGAGAGAGAGAGAGAGAGAGAGAGGGGGGAGATAGGGAGGAAAAAACAAGCAGAAGGGGAAAAATGCAACCCAAGCTGCAGTTACTATGCCAAGCCTCTAGAGGGAAGCGTGTACATTTGATATGCAGTCTAATATTTAAGGCGATATATCTAGAGGACACAGATCTGGTGATTTTAATGCCTTTTTTATTAAATTTTGAGCCTTAGGAAACTCAAGTTTCCATTTGCTTTCCAATCAGTTGCTCTCCAAACAAGTAATACTGTAAAATGTTAAAGGGATGGTTCACCCAAGAATGACAATTGCGTCTCTAATTGTGCGCTCTCATGTTGTTCCAAACCCGTAAGACCTTTGTTCATCATCTTAACAAAAATGAAGACATTTTTGTTGAAAGCAAAATGTAAATAAGATAATGATTTGAGAACGTAAAATCACTCCTCTAGTCTTACCAGAATGCCCAGCATGCAATGAGGATTTGGTTAGGATTAACAATTCCAACAGAACTTGAAAGTAGCAGTTGAAAACCCAATAAAATATTTCACGGTGAGGTTACAATGGGAGTGAATGTATGCATGTTCTGCAATCGTTTTTTTGTAATGTTGTTTCTTACTCTTTTTCACAGTCGGATGTGGTCCATCAGAGTGTATTCGAGCTCATCCATACAGATGATAGGGCAATGTTCCGAAGGCAACTACACTTCGCTCTCAATCCCACTGCGTGTGATGGTGGCGATGCATCTGATGGTTAGTAGAAACTCTTAACGCTGATGCCCAAGTAGGGTCAGTGAGTTCTTGTGTAATGTGTTGTCAACGTTTACTGCAGTGCCCAGCCCTAATGTTTTGTGAATGAGAGACTGCTTTTATTATTACTGAATCAAGAAAGTATGTTTGCTGAGAGCAAGGCAGCTGTGGGAGGATCCGTTCGGATTTATAAAATGGAGACTTGTATAAACCTAGGATGATGAACGCTGCTAGTGATTCATAGCGCTTACATCACTGGGTTTTTTTTCCCCTTTTGTTTGGCACAACCAATCGTTCTCCAGCTGTTCAAAGCAGCAGTGACATCACCAGAGACATGGTAAACTACAACCCTCAAAACATCCCTCCAGAAAACTCATCCTTCTTGGAACGAAGTTTCTGTTGCAGATTCCGGTGCCTCCTGGACAACTCATCAGGCTTCCTGGTAAACATCCTAGTCCTCTATTGCGACTTTATGCCTGTCTAGAATCAATATTTTAGAATCATTCTGAGATGAGCTAGACTCAACAATGTTTGATTTTCTGTGTACACAATTATGTAGTAACAGCAACAGCTGTATAAATAAATCTGCTGTGAAATGTTTACTCTCAGTGTCGGACCCTCATGGGGCTAAAATGACTTTCATGTCCTTCCCTTTGCCCCCAAGGCCCTAAACTTCCAGGGGAGGTTGAAATATCTCCATGGACAAAACAAGTTGGCTGAAGATGGGACTTTGGCCCACCCTCAACTGGCTCTTTTTGTCATAGCCACACCTCTCCAGCCACCCTCTATCCTGGAGATCAGGAGCAAGACTCTTCTTTTCCAAACCAAGCACAAGCTGGACTTTACACCTATGGGTGTTGACACAAGGTAGCTTTGGTTTAGAAGCAAAAGCAACTTCAGTTGGGATGAAAAATGTCGGAGAGTGGTACAAACCTAGTATTAACATCTGTTTCTTGTTTTGCAGAGGAAAGGTGGTTCTTGGCTACACTGAGATTGAGCTGTGTATGAGAGGCTCTGGTTATCAGTTCATTCACGCTGCTGACATGATGTACTGTGCTGACAACCATATCAGAAGTGAGTTATGCCAGATCTTGACCAGATATTTAATGTCAAGGCAAAGCCATGTCGATCCTTTTAGTTGTTTATAAACTCCATAAATGCAGTTTGATTTCCATATCATTTAAGTTTTTTTTTTCTCTCTTCTTCTTTCTCATAGTGATAAAGACTGGAGAAAGTGGTTTAACTGTCTTCAGGCTTCTCACAAAAGGTGGTGCATGGATCTGGGTTCAGGCCAATGCTAGGCTTGTTTATAAAGGTGGAAGGCCAGACTTCATTATTGCTCGACAAAGAGCTCTAACGTGAGTTAATCCAGGCATTTTAAAAATATTGTTGTTGTACTAATCCCTTTGTGTCACTCAATATTATATTGTCTGTATTTTATAGTAACGAGGAGGGTGAGGAACACCTCCGTCAAAGGAAGTTGCCGCTACCCTTCAGCTGCACCACTGGTGAGGGTGTCTTGTATGAGACTGGCCCCACACTGGACATGGCTGACATTCAAAATCCAAACAAAGGCCAGAAGATGCCCAGACCTTCATCTCTGGACCCAGATTCTCTTCTCGGCTGCATGCTGAAACAGGATCATGCTGTCTACAACCAGAACAATGACCCCAATTCCCAGTTTACCCTTGACAAGGCTTTCGGGGATAGCCACGCCCTGCTCAATGTTCCTGGGAACACCTGGCAGCCGTCAGCTTCAAACACTGTGGCTGGGATAAAGGAGGAAGGTGTGGTAAAGGACATGATGGAAAGCTTGCAACAGATTATTGGGGACAGCAGTATTTGTGGTCTTCAGGATTTTGACGTGAATGAATTGGATCTGAAAGAGTGGGAAAACACTTTGCTCAGGATGAACTGCAACAACGAAATGGAGCTTAATGAAGTCATCGCCAACGACATCCTCTCTTATATCGAGGATGCCCTTTTTAAAGAAAATGGAATTCAGTTGCCCGAACAACTCAAGAGCCAGGGTCCATTTGTTGAGGTGCCTGAGTGTCTTCAAGAAATGGAGCTACAGAATAACTTAGCTGTTAACCAGGAGTTCAACTGCCAGGCAGATATCCTCAATGGATCCCCAGGTGGGGGTGGGTTCATCGGAATGACTATCCAAGATGAAATGGACGCCAGTAGCCCTGGAAGAGGAATGGTGAAGCTCACCCATATGGGGCCACAGATGCTACCTGGTGACACTTTTGTCCAATCATTCGGACTAGATCAGACTACCCAGAAGATTCCCGGCAATAATAACATTATATTTAATCCTTCTCTGGCCATGCAGCAGCCAACACAAGTCAGGCTTGGTCTGCAAGGTGCAGTGCACGAGAATGGCCAGAGAAACCAACAGCCTGGAAACCAGCCCCATCACAACAAAATGACTCTCCCTCTTCAAAGTCCTCTATTGCAGGGCACTCCCTCCCAGCCAATGGGCTTCCACGGCCAGAATACCCTTCCTCAAAAACCGTCAATCAATCAAAACCCACAGTGGATGTCTAACAGCAACAATACGATGGATAACCTCCTGAATTCTTGCACTCGTAACATTTCAGGTGTACAAGATGCAGGACTACACTCTGTCCCAACTCCCCAACTACAAGGACAGTTTTCACTTCACACTCAAAACGCCACCAATCCAGGACTTACTAGCTGGCAGCAGTCACAGCCTCAGCAGGTCTCCAAATTGTTTTCCAGTGGGCAACAGAATATGACGGGCTTTGTCGGGCAAGTTAAAGACTTCCAAACAGACTTGCTTGGGGAACTGATGTTGCACACAAACCCACAAGGATTCGAGTCTGGTTTCATGCCGCAGACAACTGCAAATAGCATCTATCCTCAGCAAGGAGACATTATCAACAATGGCCCTCAGCAGACCACAAAGAGCTGCATGTTCACAGGCGCTCCTCAACCGCCAGTGAACGGGATTCAGTATGTCTCTGCAGATCCAATATCTTCAGTGTCATCCTGCCAGAGGGCTAAAGGTCTGCTTACCCAGAGTCCTACCCAAGCATCCTGCTACTACCAAAGAGGTCCTAGCGAGTCAATCGTGGGCACATCGGTCATTCCACAAGAAGACACCAGCATCAGCCCCATGGCCTGTCAAGTCCCACTCGGGTTGGCTCCAGATAATGTACTTGCTCAACAGTATCTCCCCTGCAACGGCCAGACACAGGTAAACTGTACAAATGTAATCAATGGTGTAATTATATCTTCAAGCTAGCGGGTTCTAGCACAGAGATCAAAGCACCAGGTGTGTGCTCGCTCCCTATTTTTAGATTGAGTCTTGAAGTTTGTTGAGAATAGCGGAACTACCCTGTTCTCACCCCAGGCTCATTGTGTCATCACGCATCCAGTTCTTTTTTTAACCGGTTGGGTGATCTCAGCACTTCCGTCAGTCACAGGTCTTTGTGAAAAACGACACTTTGGGATGTTACTACTGCCACTATGTGTAAAGAAAACACATAATTTTGAGGAAGTCTAGAGGTGGACAGAAGACACTCAAGATGAATTAATTCCCAATGTGCTTAGTTGTTTTCTTTCAGCATTGTGGAAGGAAACAGTTGAGGGTGGTTCAGAGTAGGACTAGGTGTCATTTTTCTTGACAGAATTCTGAATCTCTCAATTTTGATTACTTTGGGTTATTTTTCAGTCATATTGTTCGTTTTGCTTAGATAAGAATATATTCTCTATTTCAGTGCTGTAAATTATACAAAGCAGTGTCTTATTTAACTGTTCATTAAAAGACCTGGTTTATAAGAGTCATTTACATTCTATCCCAGCATATCATGGGTATGTTTTGAAGCATGGTAGCTAGTTTGAGCTGGTTTAAGCTCGTCCTGAGCTACAAGTTTCTGCTCATGGCTAGCTTGTGACCAGCTTAAGTGCGTTCAAACCAGCTACCGTACTTTAAAACATAGCTAACAACAGCAATACTGCTACATTTTAGCCTTTCATGCGCAACTTAATGAATATCATGACATGATTACCACAGAACTGACAAAACATTCCTTTAATGATTTCAATTTTGTCCCTCCACAGATCCCAAACCGTCCACTTGAGGAGAAAGGAATGTTCCATTTTCCGTCGCTGACCAATGGAACCACTTACTTTTCGGAGAGCAACCGAAGCAATTGCTGTGACTATTAAATCACTCTCGAAACAGCGACTGACACATCAACAGTGCTGTACCTTTCTCTAGGAAAAAAAATGTTCGCAGAGATACAGCGACTTGTTTGTCCCTCGAGAGACATGCGTCTGCTTCTAAAGACATTCTTGGCTGAAAACCTGCAAGACATAACAGAACTTTAAAAAGCAATTTTACCACACGTTTTTTCACACTTACCTACTTCTTCACTTGTTCACACCCTCTCTGATAAGAAATAAGCAGTGGCTGAAAGAAAATATTTATTTTTTTAAGCGCGTCCTTTCATCCCTGAAGGATATTGTTTTGTTTTGCCATTGTGGCACGGAAAAAGAGTGAGATATCGAGCGTAATAGCAAGGAGAGGTGTGTGAGCAAGTGTGTGTATGTGTGCGCGAAGTAGCCTAGAGTTCATTTATGAAGTATGTAGAAGCAACAGTGGAGCTTTTTAATTGCAGGAATTAGATTCTGAGGAAATTCAAGGTGCACACAAGATTCTATTTATTGGGGTAAGTTTTGACTAAAAAAAGGGAAAGTCTGTCTCAGAGAGGGCGACTCAGCCTGAGCCTTTTATTTTGCCAACTGTGCATGAAATTGGCTTTCTGTAGACCTTAGTGTTATCAATGGACCCCGCTTTCTCTAAAGGAATTAATACTCTACTGATGGCCTCTGTGGCATTAATGGATTGTCAGAGCAAGTCATTGAATTAGAAATTGTCCTAGAATTCCCCTGAAGCGCCACCCACTGCAAGTTGTAAAGTTCAAGTCCAAGGATGTATGAATAGAAAAAATGCTAAATGAATAGTCCCGGGACACTTTTTCTTCTCAACAACACTTTTTACATTCAAAGAGTAAAAAACGTCTGCCCTTGCCACCCTTTTATGGTTGCGTTAACCATATGTTTCATGTGTATTAATACAATGTCTGAATGTTATTGCTTATCATTCATTTTACAGGTTTTTTTGTTTTGGTCTGTTCGTTTAAAAAATTGTCTTTTGTACTTTTTTTATGCATATAATCGAAATTACGGAAATGCCATTGAGCCATTTTTGTCCACTTTTAATTTGCAGATTTCCCTCTTGCTTTCTGTTTGCGTTAACGCTTATATGGAAGGATTCTAGGAATTCTTAAATTGTGTTTGTGTGCCATGAGAATCACAGCAGCCAGCATATCCTGCCTCCTGGGAAGAAAGGTCAAATCGAATGTTTTCTAACGACCGAACGGACTAGCCATCAAGAAGGATCCCATACAAAAGTAAATGATGTGGGAAAAAAAAAAAAAAAGTTTTTTTATGGCCACAGTGAAAGTTTTTATTCGTCTGTAGTTTCGTTCTTGGTCAATCAGGAAATACAGCAGCAGCCAAAAAAATTGAAAAACAAATTAGTTTTGCGTACGTTTTTACGCATTAAATTGGATGCGATTTCAGTGCAAATTCGCGTTTCGTGAACGTTAGTTTTGCAAGAATATAAAGCCATTTGATTCGATTGTATTAGCACTTTGAATGTGTATATATACCAAAACATATTTGTATCGAGATGCTGTAGCTATAGAAATATGACTGATTGGTTTTGTACAAAATGAACTCTTTGAAAAGGCCTTAATTGACTTCATTTTGTTGCTTCTGAGATTTTTTTCTTTCTCCCTGCAGTAAGAGTATGGTGTGATGATAACAGCGAATATATATATATACACACAACCCTCAAACTCATGCACCCAAAGCCTTTTCCTTTCATTTCATCTGAAATGGGAACACTGTGTGTCTTAATTTCTTTCTGCCCAAAGGATATTCCACTTATTTCCCTCCCGTCTTCGGTCTCTTTGGACGAAATGATTATGGCTTGCAGAGGAGGAAAGGAATTGAAATGGCAGCTATAATTGAATCTGAGAAGCAATGTTTTTAACGACTGGTTGTTGTTTGCATGGACGGAATCGATTATGCTAGTTTGCTAAGTGTTGTACATAGCCTCACAGTTCAAGAGTTACAAGACACTTTCTACTCACCTTCTTAAGTGCCTTCAAACAGCTTTGGTTTTCGGAGATTAGCAACCCCTCCCCCACGGCCTTTTATTTCCTTTGAACCGAAAGCTAAAGGAGTTGTAATGTAAATAAGAGCGTTCTTCGTATTTTATCGCCGGATGTCTGCTGGCTAAGAGAAGAGGTTAGGAATCGCTCAAAGATTTGTTTGATTGGTTGGTTAGCGGATGATTGATCCGTTGATCACTTGAGAGATCGATTACGCACAAAAAAAAAAAGTAGCGATGGATTTGGTTTTCGCTGACGTTCGTTTTCATGATTTAAAAACTATCTACTACTACGCCATGTCCTAACCAAGCTATGAAACCTCTTGTTGCACTGGGTAGCTCCGTCCACAGTGCTGTATATTCAATCAGTGGTTCTCAAATGGCTTTGCTTCAGGACTTTACAGTGACTTTAAAAGCCATTATTGTACAAAATGGCTCCTTTGTTTTGATAATTTCATAGCTGGCATTATATGTATCTTGTATACTCTCAGTTAAAGTTTTTCCACACTTTATTTTTGTGAAATTAAAAATTTACGCACAATTAAAAAAAACAACAAAAAAAAATAAAAAATCGATTTTCTCGCCTTCGCTTCGCTTACTTGCCCGTAATTTAATAAGATGTTCTAATAATGTAAATTTAATATTAAATAAAAAAATATATATAACTAAACTGATTTGCAGCTGGTAAGTTTAAAACACTTTGTGGTGTCTAGGTCATTTATTGTTTTGTTTTTTCCAATCAAAACGATTTTTTGGGCTGCTACCCCAGCAGTTGAGAACCACTGTATTAAATATTGAAATGTGATAATTACTACAAATTAAACTACTCCTATGAAGCTGTTTAGGACAGTTTCATGACTTCATTAAGGTGCCTAAATATTAGTTATTTGTGATTTAGATGTGGTTAAGTGGTCCAGAAAATGACCTTTCGTTTCCTGTGCCTTTGAGTGCCATTGAATAATACAGGTTAGTAGTGGATTAAGCACCGGTAATTGATACTCACTAGCAGCATTGAAATCCCCCAGTGCCAAAAAATCTTTCATATACGCACTTGTTAGGACGTCCTCCACTTCACCACTAAACTACGAATCCCTTAGGATAAAATAATAGCACTTAACACTTCAAATGCCTGCTTCTTTCATAACAACGTGTTTGTGAGGCCTCTCTAAATGCAGTATCTTTGTTTATTTGTTGCATCATTGTATGTTTGTTTCTTTGCTTGTGCACCCAGCATTGTAAATGCTTATATGTGTTCCTTGTATCTTATTTTGTACATTGTTCTGCACAACTGTAAAATCTGTATGCGTAAAATGGATGTCCCAACAAATACAGGCTATACACACGCATCTACATTATATATATATATATATATATCTATATATATAAAATATAGCTCGTTTGTTTTGTATTTGTATTATCAACTGATTAATTTTTGTTGTGCCTCTCATTGATATCTTTATAATATTAAAAAGGGGTCGATGACTCAATGGTTTCAGCTGGTAATTTATGGATGGATGGATGGATGGATGGATAGATGGTTTGACCACATGGGGGCGCTAATGTATATATTTTGAATGTGTGCCAGCATGCACTACTTCTATACTATACTACTAGTGTAAAGTGAAACTTTTAGGAAGGTAAGTTAGTTAGTTGGCAGAAAGAGAAACAGAAATAACCGTTGCAAATGGGGATTTTTTTGTAAGCCCGCTGTGTGGTTGCTCAGTTTTATAGGGTGTCCCAGAACCAAATTGGGGAGATATGCACTCATTTTCGAATCATCTTTTATTCATTACTGCCCTTTAAATGCATGCGTATAAAACAGATGTGTGCAATGCGTATGAAGAAGTAAGTAGCTTGCATGCATTAAAAGGGATTTTGCTGTGGTCCGTAAACAAGTATTATGTAATACAGTCATTATAGTCAATAAATGTCGAACAGCCTTATTAAAAAAGCGCAGGAAATGATGCGTCATAACAGAAGCTTTGCAGAAAGGAAATTCACCCTGGGATTTCACCGTTTTGCAAATTCTTTCCTGTTTTTGGCTTGAGATTGCAATAAAACGGTAATGTTTATTAAATTTGTTGTTGTTTTTTTCTCCATACCATTAAAAATCAAATTTTAGTTGGGGAATTCATTTTATTTAAAAAATAAATAAATAAATCAAAATTAGATTTAGATAAATTATTGCCGATTTTTCGTATTATCGATTAATTTTTATTTTTATTGAATTATAGAGGTAAGGTAATTTGTGACCGTGGACTCCAAAACCAGTCATAAGTAGTATATTTTGTAGCAATAGCCAACAATGTTAAAAATTGTTTTTTTTCTTTGAAAAATATTAGGATATTAAGTTAAGATATTAAAATGCGTTTCTAAGAACTAAGGCAGCTTTAAATGCGATTTTCTCCTCAACTGCTTTTTGATTGGCTAGAAGTCTCCGGAAGTCTAATTAATATTAATCGGACTCGCTGGGTTTTCTTGGTAACCTTCCAGTCCAGCGTTTAATCTCATTAATATTCATGATCCCGCCCACGGTCTGATTTCCAGCGAATCCCCATGCGCTTCACGTTTCGTTGATGAATATTCATGAGCGAGTATTCTTAATTTTGAAGTGCGTTGACCAATCGCAGGCGACCTGAAGCATGACGTCCTGTATCCTAGGAGATTTTTCGCCTTTGCCTTTAAGCCGTGGCCTCTGATGCTCTGCGTGCGCTCCTGAGCAAATCTGTGCCGGTTGAATTGAATGAAATGAATTAGACACGAAGCTGGAGCACACTATGTCTGGATTTGGTTTATTCTGTGCAAATATAGATTTTAATGCATTGTTTTGTGCAGCACTGGGGATGGAGAACATGACCTGCTGTCACTTCTCATGTAAATGATGAAGGAAATTTGAAGAGGAGTTACACTTTCTTTTTTTTTTTACTCTGTTTTAAGTTTATTAGACTGATGTTTAATGCAGTTTGAGGCAGTATTGATTCTGGGTGCCTTTTTGCACAGTGTGCATTTCTGTATTGTATTTATTATACTTTTTTTGGATTTTAACACCCATGACCTGTACAAGAAAACTGATTTTCTTGCTTTGAGTAGAAGGATTGGGATTTTATCTGAATTGTGAATTGTGGGTTTCATTCGCTGGAGCTGAAGAGTTGGACGGTCCAGAAGCCTTAAACATGTACGCAGGACGAAAAAGAAGAAAACCAGTGCAAAGGACGTAAGTTGTAAGAATAAACGTGTGTTTGTGTGTGTGATGACGGTGTATTGATCTATAATTGATCATGTGTGTTTTGTTGGTGTTTCTGACTCGTTACAGTGCAGTCATGACCCAATTCGCATGTGTAATCTTCTCTCTTAGGCCCATCTGTCTAAAGTAAATATTTATATTTACTGTTATTATTCTATTTAAGATCATCAATCACCACTACTATCAGTAGAGCCCAGTGCTGCAATATTTCCTATTTAATGCATATTGCATTGGGGATTTATTTGTCCTTTTGGATCAAATTAAACTGTTCAAACAGAGGACGAATACATAAAATCGCATTATATTATATTATATTATATTATATTATATTATATTAAAACCCCTAAAACTGAACACTAATCCCATATTTGATTTTATATAATGCATGTAATTTTCATTTTATTATAGTAATTATATTACTTTATGATTATAAGTCTGATATATTTTATTTTGCATACTGTTTCATTTTAAATATTACTTTTATTTGATTATATTGCTTAAAAGTAGAAGTAATTACAGCATGATGACATTTTGATGGGCGTTAGGTGTCTCAGAATAAACAGATATTAGATTTTTTTTAATAAAATATATTTTTGTGACTATAAAGCTAATATGTGACCCTGGACCACAAAACCAGTCATAAGGTACAATTTTAGAGATGTATACATCTCTAAAGCTCAATAAATAAGCTTTCTATTGATACATGGTTTGTAAATCTTGAAAATTTGAAAATCTGGAATCGGACGGTGCCAAAAAAATCAAAATACTGAGCAAATCACCTTTAAAGTTGTCAAATGAATATCTTATCAATGCATTTTACTAATCGAAAATGACATTTTGATATGTTTACAGTATGAATTTTACAAAAAAACTTCATGGAACGTGATCTTTATTTAATTTCCTAATGATTTTTTGCATAAAAAAAAAAATCTATAATTTTGACCCATGCAATGTATTTTTGGACATTGCTACAAATAAACCCCAGTGACTTAAGACTGGTTTTGTGCTCCAGGGTCACATATACTACGCATAATAATAAATCTAGTTTTGCGTAATCGTTTATATAAATTAATATATTTTATTTTGGCAGTGAATGCAGTAAACTGATATTTTTCATACATTTATATTAGCACATGTTTTTTCATGTAAGCCTTCTAGATTTAGCCTATCATTTTTTTATTGTATACTAAATCGTTTTAATAATAATAAAAAAAACCTGCCACCTATTTTTTGTTTTAAGTTTAGACCAAATAGTACCATAATCCTATATCTTTACATAAACAACCCAGAGCTTAAGTTGTGCTCTTATTTTGTACTCTAATAATTAATATTAAAAACTAAAATGTTTCATTCAGCTACATTTGTTAAAAATTGCCTCTTGCAGTTTTTCCTTTTTGTGTTTACCTTTGAAATACACTGATATCTTTGATATATAACACAATCTTTCAGAGCAGCCCCGCGTGTATGGATCTGTGACACGTGGGTGTCAGGGATCAGATTGTACGTTAGGGTGGTGACCCAAATTTGTATGTTGTACAAAGGTTCACACATATTTCCTTAAAATCAAACAACGAAATGTATTAGTTCAACCGAGAACAGCGCAGACACAACAATATGCAAAATATATTAACATCACAGGCAGAAAAGCAGAGGTAAAAAACAGCCTGTGCAAATTAATGTGATACTTGTGAATGTGGCTTCTGTATTTTCATGCCGTCCTCGATTCTGTCCAAACAGAGCTTGCATTTGAAAAACACTGTAGAGTGTGATCTTAAGAGGTGTTTTTACTGAATGTGCTCAGAGTGAAGCAGGCCCCAGCCGAAGGGGTGAAGTCTAACCCGTCCAAGCGGCATCGAGATCGGCTGAACTCGGAGTTGGACCGGTTGGCCAGTCTCCTTCCGTTTCCAGAGGAGGTCACGAGCAGCCTGGACAAACTCTCTATCCTTCGTCTGAGTGTCAGTTATCTACGTGCTAAGAACTTCTTCTCTGGTGAGTTCACGCGGCGCTCCATGACTGCGTCGAGCGCGATGTGTCTTTGTCCTTGAGGCCGGATGGGTTCGGCTGAGGTCAGACAGAAATCTGAGGAGATACATAACGAACTGATATATAAATAAATAATATAAATAGGCCAGATAGACAGGTGTCGATGGATAGGAAGAGTAAAAGAGTAAAATAAACATCTAATGTTTAAATAAATGAGCAGATCCACAAAAACAAAAAAGCAAACAAGACATCAAGCATGTTGTTAGTGCCACATCTGTGCTGCTCCGTCTCTTCCAGGAGTTTCCTTTCTTTGTTTTCGGGCTTTGATCGGCGCCGAAACTTTAACTAGCATTTTCTGTATTCTCAGACAAAGCTTCTGGCCGAAGCTCTTTTTTTCTGGTCCAGCTTCTGAAGGAAGCATCATGACAGTACGTCCACGAGTTCTTCAGCGCATGCCTTACTTTTTCGTTCCCTTCAGAAAACAAACTCTGAGCAAATTTTGCGTCCACAACCGCAGTGTTATTGGATAAATATGTCATTGTCTCTGTGACTGGGGAATGGAGACGGACGTGCTGCGCTGCACTGCGGGAACGGGCCTCCTCTGAGGCATGAATAATTAAACATAACGAGCTTAAAGAATTTATAAAATGGAGGGGCGTGTTTATTTAAGGAAGTGGAGTTTAAAATGGCTGTTCAGGTGGACGACTGATGAATTATGTGCATGAAGGTTTATGTGCAGGGTTTGTGAATCATCTTGTGTTGTCGTTTTGTAACAGCGATGGATTGGGCAGTTATTGTGGTTGCAGCATCAATGATAACATTTACAGCGGGGATCATTGTTATGAGTAATGATTCAACTTACTTAAAAAAAAAAAAAAGTAAACTTTAGTTCTATCCAGCAGCAGGTATCTCGAAATAAACAGACAATTTGTTTAATAAATACATTTTATAATTATAAGTTAATATATTAAAAAATACATTTATGTAGTGAATGCAGTGGATTGATACTTTGTTTGCAATCATGTTGATTTTTTTATAAGAATTTACTAGCTTGAAACACATATTGCTAATAATTATATTTGTATAATTAATAATAATTGCTATAAAATAACTTTATTATAATTAAATCATAATTAAGTTATTTTTTAATCTAATATTGTTACAAAAACAGTTATTTAATTTTTGTGTAATAAATATTGTATTATTATTTAATACATTATTTAATTATATATTAAAAACGGCAACATATCTCTGAGAGCATGTTTTTTAAAAGGGAAAAATATATATATAATTATATAATATATATATATATATATATATATATATATTTCAAGATGTAACTGTAAATGTGTGTGTGTGTGTGTGTGTGTGTATTTTTTTAAGATATAGAATTTTTTTTAATATAGAATTATAGTCTTCATAATTATTTTATTATAAATATATACATGTATCATATATATATATATATATATATATACAGAGTGAAACAAATATATTTTAATATTTATTTATTATTTATTTCTTTTTTATTATAGATTTTATGTATTAGCAACTGATTGGATTATAAAATGTGAAAGTTGTCACACAAAAAAAGGAAATTTGTTTCAGAAATGTATAAAATTGATGAAAAAGACAGATTGTTTATATTTTGTTTTCATATTTTTGTTTATCCTTGTTTTATTTATATATCCTGTGTAGAACTGAGCATGAAAATGATCTCAGATCTCACCTTTTTGTAAAGCGACTGACTCTAGATCAGCATAAACAACTTCTGAAGGCCTCCCCGGAGAGGCAGACATGTTGTACGGCTGAATGTAGGTCAGTGTTTGCAACATTTATAATGCCTCGGGAAGCTTTCTGTGTTATCTGAGAGACAGCAACTAAAACAAGACCCCAATTAGGCCTTCATCATAGTGAACTACTTAGTGTTGTCTTTTCCTCCCTCTTTCTGTCTCTATTTGTATTCTTCAACTCCGGGTCATGGCACCAGCGGTTATATTCCCTCTCTCTCTTCTATCCTTCAGAGAAACATAACATAATTTGTTACGCGTAAATAAAACATCATTTGTTATGAGTAAACAGAACAAATGCTCTTTGACGTGTGAATATTAGATTGTAGCTTTCAGTAAAATGCTTGCAAGAATCAGGAAATAGAGCTAAATGCTGGAGTCTACTACATATGTATATCTTTAATTCTCTTCTCATGCTGTGAGTTGGCCCTTATGCAATAGGAATAGTAATGCTTAGGACAAGCAGGGTTTTTGTCTTAGTTTTGTGTGATGCCAGGAAGATTCCAACACAAAATGTTTTTTGTTTGTTGGTTTAGTTTGATGCCAGGAAAATTCAAACACTTTTTTTTCTTGTTAATACCAGGGAGAATCCAACACAAAATGTTTTTCTGTTTTGTTTTTTTTTTTTACCTGGGGAGAACCAACACATTTATTTATTTATTTTTTTGTCAGTTTTTTGTTTATTTGGTTTAGTTTGATGCCAGGACGATTCAAACACATTTTTTTTTGTTTGTTTTGTTTTGTTTATGCCAGTGAGAGTCCAACACAAAATGTTGTTCTGTTCTGTTCTGTTTTGTTTTGTTTGATGCTGGGGAGAATCCAACACAATTTTTTGTGTGTTTGTTTGTTTTGTTATGTTTGTTTTTTTGATGCTGGAGAAAACCCAATACAAAATTTATTTTTATTTTTATTTATTTATAATAATAACAATTTTTTTTTCTTTTTTTTCTTTTTGTTTCATTTTTTTTTGTTTTGTAATATATTTATTTATGTTCAAGTAATAATTTATTTTCAATTATGTATGACATTAAGTTAAGTCACGTATTTTAGAGCTTGATGATAATTGTTGAAAGTTTTTTGTTTTGTTTATTTATTTATTTTTTCAAAAATAATGTACTTAAAATTAACATCTAATTATCTAATTAATTAGAGGCTTTGTAATTAATTAAATCGTATTTTAATTGCATATAAATATTTGACCTAAGAACAGTGAGTTTTTTCAGATGGATTTTTAGTATACCATTGAATAATGACTGAATACATAAGCTTAAGCAATTGTTTATTTTTGTTCAACCAAGTGCAATGACCGTGTTTACTTCCAAAACTCGCAAACAGACCGATGATATAAATATATTTAATTTAAATTAGTAATATATTTAAATATATATTTTCACATTTTAGTCACATTGTTATTAGAACAAGATGACACATTTCTCTTCTATTCTATTCCACTCATTTTGTGATTTTTTTTTTTTTATAGTCAGGTTAATGCAGGGCAATCCTTAATCTTTCTATGCATGGTGGATATCTACGAATAATGACTAAGAACCAGATGGCTTGACAGGTGCTCTTCATTTTTTGATCAACTTTAGCCACTGAAAAGTTTTTTTTTTTTAAAACCTTCTCTCTGTTTATTTCTTCATATCTCCTCAGCAGAGGTTCTAAGCACTTTTCAAATAATCCTATTTTTAATTCCAGAGGAATTCTGTGGGTTGTTAAAAAAGTATTAATAAAATGCTTTGGGTGTGATTAAGCTCAGATGTTTCTCCAGTTTTTGGTTGATTTGAGAATTAATTCAGCATGCAATACTAGCCAACTGTAAAATAAGCACATTAAAAACGATTTCTCCATATCGTACAACAGTAAAAAAAAATGTGTCTGTATGATTTTGGCCACGCAGAGGAGCATAAAAACACACAAGTTGTTTCTAAAACATGCCTCTCTCCAGTTTGTCTCAGAAGGGCTTCACCAAGGCACCATGGGAAGTCTGACTCATATGAAAGCAAAGGAGATGAAGGAGCGAGGCATTAATTACGCCATGATGGATAGTGGATTGTGAACACCATCTTGGCAGGTTTCTGCTGATTTATGGAAAGCTCATGGTTATGACATTTATTAAACACGCAAATAAAAAGCCATGGATGTCTTGCCAGCATTCATTAGTCGAGCCGCGATTAGAATGATTCATTGTGTAATGATGTTTTCACTGAATCAGACGCCTGTGGTTTGTTTAGTTTGATGCCGCAACAATGTTGTGTTGTTTTAATTTTGGGCTTAAAATACACGTAGATATAAACAGTGCTGTGATTGTATGTGTATTAAAGGGATTATCACATTTACGCGTATGGTTCTGATTGCAGACGTAGTTTCTCGCTTAGCTATGGCTCTCGTTTACACACCAGCAACATCGTAGTAGAGTACAGCAGGTATATCTGGGATTTATATTCTACTTTTATGGCAAGTTCATATTCTCTCACTAGACACTTTCTTTTTTTTGTGATAAAACTGTCAAAATGAAAGTTTTGTCAACTTATATTTGGGATATTTGAGTGCTTAAAGGCTTGGTATCATAAATAATAATTTAAAAATGGTATTAAAACATTAAACATGTTTGTTTTTTGCTTGTTCTAGTTATTTTTAAAAAGCTCATATAATTATTATTATTACTAATATTTAGAAGTTAAAGTATATTTATATTTATTTATTTTATAGATAGATTTACAATGATGTTGTTGTTGTTTTGTTCAGTAAGCAAATAACTGATCATGAAATGAAATGATATATCCCTAACATTTTGTCCGCTCTTTCTCAGTAAAGTAATCAGTTTGGATGAAAGGTGATGTTTGAATAAGGCAGAAATCCCTGCTTAAGTGTAAACAGTATTCCAGTCTAGTCAGTGTATTAGTACAATTAGCATCCTGCTTTACAAGATCTCTGCTCTAATCACCAGCACCCCGCCAGAACCAGCCTCTGAGCACTTTTTCCATGAAGCGTCCACTGCAGAGATCTCCTCTTCACTGCACTCACAGTTTCTGCATTACAAGCAAATGTTTATTTCCTCTGCTTTGAAAACGCTAGAAATTCCAGAAAGTTATATAACAGTGATTTCCTTATTTTTTTTCTCAAGACATGATTTTTCAAGAAGTATAATTTAATATTGAATTATTTTGATTATGTTCGTGTGACAAATGTAGTAATTATTTATTTTTATTGATTTCTTTTTTTAGGAAATGTAGGAAAAATATAACATTTTATGGAATAAAATTAGAAACTTTAGGTTGTACATTATTAAAAAATAATTAATAAAAAAGAAATAAACATAACTCATAAATGTAATTTTATATATATATATGTGTAGTCCTAATGTGTTATTTATAAGGCCTCATGGCATGCCATCAAGCCCAAATCTCTCTTGAACTGACTAGATTGGCACACTTTTTCCTCATTGTCCTTTTGTATTCCTTCTTTCGCCGGTTGCTAGGCGTCTCATTCATACAATAGCCAGACTTCCCTTCACGGTGAGAGAAGAATTAGACCGACCCTCTTCAGATCAAGAAAGTGTGTCTGTTTCCTTTAACAGCAGAGAGCCGCTGGACGCCTTTTAGGTGGGTCTTTATCTGGGATTAGTGTTTGTGTCGGGAAACGCTCTACTGTTCAACACACTTGTGCTGACCCTTTGGGGCCCTTAAGCTACTAAAAGAGAGAACTGAACAAAGAACAGCAAACAAAGCTGGGTTTGTTCAGAGATGCTGGAGTTTAACCTCTTCTAGAACTCAGAATAGCTTGATTGACATCCTGCTGTTAAGAGATTATAGAGTTGGATTTGATAGACTTTACTGACCTCAGTGACCAGATCTTTGTGAATATAAAATATGGAGATATTTTATACTTTTTATATATTTTCTTATGATGTTTTATACTTTATCTATCTATCTATCTATCTATCTATCTATCTATCTATCTATCTATCTATCTATCTATCTATCAATCTAATTATCT
>JAUMHI010000068.1:3359001-3373257 GCA_032359435.1 Enteromius unitaeniatus | reverse complement strand
GATTTTTAGTAGTTTACTGTTAGCGTGTTGCTAAGCTAACATTGTAATACGTTAATGAGGAAGTAGCACAATCGATTTTTAGTAGTTTACTGTTAGCGTGTTGCTAAGCTAACATTGTAATACGTTAATGAGGAAGTAGCACAATCGATTTTTAGTAGTTTACTGTTAGCGTGTTGCTAAGCTAACATTGTAATACGTTAATGAGGAAGTAGCACAATCGATTGCAGTAAAGTTTACTGTTAGCGTGTTGCTAAGCTAAGAATATGTTAATATTTCGTAAAACAGTAGGCTATATTTGAATAAGGTTAAACCTTTTTAAAAAATAAAAAGTACTGTGATGAAGTATTAGCATTTTATACTGTATGTGTGTCGTCTAGCATCTTGTATGGAGTTTTCCACAGAGCTGTTGTTCTGCGATTGGCATTTCCACGTTAAATGAAACCAAATGAAGTGTCTTTAGAAGATAGCATGATTAGTTTTAGAGCGGTCTTTTCAGGATCACACACGGTGCCTGAAATGCTGTCAGCACACCAGGATTTGCAACACACCTTAGTGGACTGACATAAGCTGGTTGTCAATGGCAACCTCACATTCGGCCAGATGCTGAGTTAATTCTGTGAAGTCAGCCCTGCTTTTTTTAGCCCAGCTGATTGGGTCATTGATTGAACACACCAGTAGTTCATTTGAAGCCGATATTCGTTTAATCTCATTCTCTACACATCACGCTTTCACTTTTATTGTGTTCACAAGCATCCTATAATACTCTCAGGCATGTTTCTTATCCTCTACTCTGTAATTTGTGGTGTCAGGTTTCTGAGGCATATGTGCTCGTTCCTGAGGGAGTTTACTCAGTGTGTAGCCTCTTGATGGCGTCCTCTTTTCACACCAGACAAAGCTGTTGTTGTTGGGATCTATTTGCAGCAGATATAATTGGCATTATGACTTTGATATTTCACCTGGTGGATGATAAACACAGAGAAAAAATCCCGTTTACATTCACTCTCCAGAACACTCTAGAAACTAGGGCTGAGCGATTTGGCCTAAAATCAAAATCTCGATTCATTGAACATTTTAACTCGATTACGATTAATGAACGGTTATTTTATTTTATTTTATTTTTTTTGCCCTCATAGTTCACTGACAAATCTTGTACGGTAAATATGCTCACATAATACAAGTGAGAGATTTTTGAATGAAGGGTGCATTACTTGATTTTAAAATAATTGAAGGAAACACGCTCTTCTATCGATGATTATTTATTAAACATCAATGTTGAACAACCGAAATTAAAGCACACATTGCCTAAAACTTACAGTCACTTTGTTCTTATAAAAAGGTCAAAATAAATCAAATACTTTTATTTTTCTTATTAAAAGTAGAAAAGAGTAAAAGTAGAGCAGTATCTCTTCTAAATAAAATAACTTGTGTATTTCCTGTAAATAATATTTTAAACAGTGCATTTCTTGCATCTTCTGTAAACAAATATTTTAATGTATCAATGTAAACAACAGATTGCTGTAATCTTAAGAAGTTCTTAAGAAACACAAGCATGTTGACCTTTTTAGGTTATGTCTTGTACATGTCTGGCAGCGCAGGAAAAATGTGACTCTTCTGTTGGGAGTTTTATGTACGGAGACTGGAAGCGCCTGGCAGAAGCCCCTCCCATGACGTGAATTGGCGTTTGCTGTGAAGCGAATTTCACACGTGAATGAAGCAAGTAAGCTTAAAATGTTCAAGCGTCCACGCATGAATAGCGTGATTTATTTGTGCAAGTCGTGTCTGTTGTGCACGTAGGGTAACGTAACGGAGAGGGTCACGTGACTCCACACGCGGTATTGCTTTTAAAGGGAAAGTAATCAAAATAATCGTTCTGGAAAAATTGAATCGATTATAGGTTCTGAATGTCGATTACGATTAATTTTTGGTTAATTGCCCAGCCCTAGTAGAAACCAATCAAAACAGCCTATGTGCGCTATTTTTTACACAATGATTACATTTTGGATCACAAAATTCTTAAAAATTGAACTATTATCTGTTATTAGCACATTTATTGCAGCGTAGCAAAATAAAAATATAAGTGAAATGAGTTCTGCTTAAAACGTAAATGTTTCACATGCAGATTTTGCCCGTTTAACTTCGCCATGTTACCCAACATCAAAAATGCTGATTCCATTGCACTTCTATAGTAGAAAAACAGTCAAAAATAAATAAGAATAATCTTTTGAGGGAGCGTTCACAAACTGCGATCATAACTAAAACTAGTTTTAGTAATCATTGTAATTTTAGTTGCTTAGTTTTAGTTAGTTTAGAAACAATATCGTTAGAATGACTTTCAGAAGAATTCTTTCCGGTCGGTGAACAATAAAAACCTGACAGCCAATCACGACAAATGCAGTGCGCGATAATAATAAACAGAATATTATCATTTGTTGGTGTGGATGCTAATATGATTATTGTAATCGTTCGTGTAAAGGGGCCAAAATATGGCTTTTTAGAGCAGTAGTATCAACAATACATGTAAGTTTATAGTAAACCATAATAGTTAAAACTGTGAATTTTACTTATTTTAGTGAGTTTTGTTGGTTTTAATTCAAATCCTTTGAAAACTTAAGGGAGTGCAAAATGAATCCCCTCACTCTGACATCCAAGGTTTATCTGACATGACGGCACCAGCTGACACGTGAGTCTGTGTGTGTGTGTCTGTGTGTGTGTGTCACAATGGCATCTTCGCATGCATTGCTGCAGTGAAACTGTGCCAGTTCGTACCCATCATCTTGAATCGAACGAATTTCTGTGTAGCGGCATATTAGATTAGAAAACCATGGCACTTTTCAGTTTTTGGCAGCTGGTTTGTTTCTGGTGTTTAAGTCGCTGCAGGCCAAAATATATTGCGGCGATTCTGTGTGAATATCAGCTGGTTTGCCGGTTGTTTGACCAAGAAGAAGAAGATAATGAAGATGTTGTCGCAGAATCATTTCACTTCCAGGTGTTCACACACACAAACGCACACACACAGCTATCCCCGCAAGGACATTTAGACATGGTATGCAGTTCTTCTGGAGACATTTTTAGACTCTTTCTTTCTTTTTTTTAACCATTGATTTATTGGTTTCTTATGGACTCAAAACTTTGGATTTCAGCCTTGATGCAAAATGTACCTCATTTATTAAAATGGAGGTTCGATTATGGGTGACAAAAACATCCAATAAGTGCAATAATTAACTTTTTCTGTATAAGACATAGAAGCTTATACTTATTTAAAAGTATAAAATGTACTGCAGTGTTTAGCCTACGCATTTGAAAAGAAAGCCAGTGGGGGTGCTAATCAAGCTAACTCTTACGCCCGTATTACTCATCCTGTCGCTAAAACAAATAAACAGTGTATTTATTTAGCCGTGTCATCAAGTGGATTATTTCCAGCGTGTTTGTGTGTAAGAATAGCGGTGGCATAAAGTACGTTTGGCGCGGTGCATTAGCGAGGATCAGAACTGAGATCTTGCTAGGAAGTGAAGGCTTATCTCTCCGTCACTTTGGGACAGGAGGGGTTACGTGTCCTAGTTTAATGCCTCGCCAGGTCAGACAGCCTGCCTCAGAGCACTGGCTATGTTTGTACACAGTAGTGTGTGTCTGGTAGCGTTTTATCAATAGTCTGGAGTGTTGGGGGTAACACATCATTAGTTACAGAATCAGATTGCTACTAATACTAAAGTAACACATCAAACTGTACAGCCTTTTTTATATTAAAAACAAATAAGTTAACTAACCTATCATCTCTATTTGAATCCGGTCAAGTTTAGTTTGTTTTCAGAACGTGTACATGTATATTTGTGTTTATTTATTTTGCCGGTGTTGTATGTCTCATTCGTTTCTGTTTTTTTTTTTCCTCTCTCTTTTGGTTGTCTGCGTACTTTTACCGTTTGTTGTGTAAGTATCTTGTTTCTTTTTATTTGGTGTTTTTCTTCTAATTATGTCTTACCCAGCGCTTTGCTTGGTTTTTCCCGCTGAAGAACATTCCTGTTCTGTGTTCTAGAACCACATGCATCATCCTGAAATGACATCACAAAAACTTGCTCACCATTGTTTCTACCTACTAAGCATTTAAGAACAATGTTATTCCATTAAGTTGAATAACGTCCAAACCCACACTTCAGGTCATTTCTGGATGGTTTGTGGTCAGAATATAAACCAGTGCTCTTTTTCGAGGGATTGTGTAGCCGTCCCAGAATGCAATCCACTGTTGGAACTTCTGAATCCGCAGTCGGAAGTTTTATTCCCTAATGCTTTTAATCAGATCCTGCTTAACATATTTACATTTTGCAAACCTGAACTGTTAAAAAACACCTTTTCTAACAGACTAACTTTTCCTGAGAAAAAAGGGTTTCAAGTGATCTCAGAATGCCAGTCAATGGTAACGCTTACTTTAATTAAATTTTCCAAAACTTGCACTATAGCTATATAATAATCAATTTAACAAATTCATAATAACTTCTCCGCAAATTGTTTAAAAACAGAGGTAACTGACCGTAGAAAAAAAAACGGTTTATGCTAATGGCACCCATAGTTACAGACTTTTAATAGGATATATTTTGGGCCTAATGCTTTTTTAAAATGATAAATTTTGGACTAATTACAGGGTTAATCCAACCCAAAATGAAGATTTGTCATTAATCTCTTACCACACGTTGTTCGAAACCCGTAAAAGCTTCAGGACACAAAACTGGGAGGCTTGTGATGAGTAAATTACACTTTCAAGGTCCAGAAAAGTATACAAGACATGGTCAGAATACTCCATTTGCCGTCAGTGATTCAACTGTGAAGTGATAAAGCGACAAGAATACTCAGAAAAGAAAAAACAACAACTTTATTTAAGGATTTTGGACAGCATAATCTATTTGCGTGCAGCGATGCTCTCCAAAATGGTGCTACAGTGCCAAATTTGTTGGCTAAAATCAATATTGTTGCACTCTTTCCGTACAAAATGTATTCTTGCCGCGTCATTGATTGAATGGCAGATGGAGTATTTTGATGACGTCTTTTATACTTGACCTTGACAGTGTTTATTATTTGGCAGTCAATGAAACGGTCACCATCCTCCCGGTTTTCATATGTAATATCTTGAACTGTGTTCCAAAGACAAACAAAGCTTTTATTTGTTTCATCTATATCTATAACTGATTATTGACCCCGTTTTCGTTCTGGGGTGGAGTATCCCTTTAATTTGGTTGAATTAAAAACGTCTTTATTATCCATTGCGAAACCTACTGAATGGCATAATGAGATTAATCCTGAAACTTTAAAACGACACAAATTCTCAGCACGACCTTTCCTGCTGCTGATAAACACTTGCCCTTGAATAACTCATCTGTTTTTGTTTTCTGTCTGCTTACTGGGTTTTCTGTGCATCTGTTCACGTCACAGGAGAAGGAAGGCAGGCATTTTGCCCAGCCTGGAAGATCTGCTGTTTTACACCATTGCAGAAGGGCAGGAGAAAATCCCAGCTCACAAATTTACCACGGTAAAATCACACCCCAGCTGGGCCAAGGAGAACCATATAGCACATACCGTATAGCTTTTAAATAAAACTCAAGATTTGTCTTAAATTGAGGCTAAATGTTGTTGCTTTTCAGGCGCTGAAATCCACAGGTCTGCGTACCGGAGACCCTCGTCTTAAGGAGTGTATGGAGATGCTAAAAATCACCCTGAAGACCACATCAGATGGCGCTCTGGATCGACATCTCTTCAAAAAGTGAATAAATGGGCTATTTTAAACTTAACCCTGTTTGCTTAAAGATTGTAAATGATAACCGATTTACAGTTTTTCGTTTAATAAGAATATAAGTGTTCATGTAACATACTTAGCCTTCAAACTGAAGTTGGAGTGTAATACTCAGACGGCAAAATCCCATAGATGTTACTAAAGCATGATGTTTTCCAAGGACACATTAAGTCAGGGGTCACTGCAGGATATGAATTATTTAGTTGGACTCAGAAATACATAAAAAGGGCTTAAGGCTTGAAAATAATAACATCATACCAGGTTTATTATTAGAGCTTGTAAAACTCAAACCATAAAAGAAAAACCTTTTAGTTAATTAAAAAATGTTCTGTAAATAATATATAATATAATAATAATAATAATAAATAAAAAAATTACAAAAGCACACAATAAAATCATTCAAACTCAGTGAAAAATAGAGAATTTCTAAATAAATTTAAAATTTTAATTATTAACACGAACTATATATTTAACATACTTGGTTAGCTATAAGTTAGGAAAAATGTAAAAATAAAATAGGAAATTATAAAATAGTTAACGTAATTCAAATAATTCTGTTTTATCTTCTGTTTGTTTATCGTCCTCGTTTTTGTTTGCGTAAATTTTTTATTGTAACATCAGATTGAATTTGCATGAATGTACTGATGATGGTAAAACTAAATTGTGATCGTCACGTTTCTCTTTCTTCAGGTGTGTGCAAAGCAATATTGTGTTGCTAACGCAGGCTTTCCGGAAAAAGTTTGTCATTCCTGACTTCCAGTCGTTTACCTCCCACGTTGATCAGGCTTACGAGAGTGCTAAATCACTGTCAGGTGGCCAGGTACGCTTATAATCCAGCACGGCGAGAAGGTCTGATGCTATTTCTTTACAGATTGTTTTAAATTGTGATTTGTTGCTTTTTTATCGTATTAGGTGGCAGATTACATTCCTCAGCTAGCGAAGTTTAGCCCTAATCTCTGGGCCGTTGCCCTGTGCACTGTAGATGGCCAACGGTGAGATTCTGTCTTTAGTACAATCGATACGTTGTTTTGATTTCGCTTGTTTTTTTTATATTTTCAGTCATTATTGATCAGTCGTTTATGCTAAACTTGACATTTTGCATATTACAGATACACCGCGGGTGACACGAAAGTCCCATTCTGTCTGCAGTCGTGTGTGAAACCGTTAAAGTACGCAGTAGCTGTTCACGATCATGGCACTGAATACGTGCACCGCTTTATAGGGAAGGAGCCCAGTGGTCTTCGTTTCAACAAACTCTTTCTTGACGAAGACGGTAAGGATTTCTAAGATGTTTCCGAAACATATTTCACATGAAAAAATAGCTAGACGGAAAATATCGGTTATGTTTTTATTTAATTCCAAAATCAAAAGAAAAAAATTAAATGTGCAAATTTTCAAGACAATTTTCCCTACAATTCTAATTACCATACGCTATTCTCATTATTATAATAAAAAATACAGTGATATATTTAAATTATATCAAATTACAAATCCATACAAATAAAATAATAGAAATAGAAATAGAAAATCACTGTATTACAGTATAAGAGTAATAATAAAAATAATGTGAACGGCAGAAAAACTCAAAGTGAACTATCTGGATGCCTTACCATAATGAGATTTTAGGGTGAAATGATTTACGAAAAAATGCTACAAAATGACTCGCCCTCAAGCCACCCAAGATTTGAGTTAGTTTTGATCTTTCCAATGGATTTTGAGCTGTGTAGCATTACATCACGTGCTCATCAATTTAACACTGCAGTGAATGGGTGCCGTCAGAATGAAAGTCTAAACAGCTGATAAAAACACCACTTTGAGGTACTCCAATCCATCGATTAACATCTTGAGCAGCAAAAACCTTCATGTTTATAAGAAACAAATATTTAAATTTAAATTTAAACTGTCAAATCAAATCAAAATATGATCCTTAATAGTGCTTCCCTACAGAAAAAAGCATCAAAATCCACTGACATGTTTGTTTCGGACTCTTGATTTGTACATATTTCTCTCTTGATTCAGACTAGTCGACTTTTTCACTGGAAAGGGCATTATTATTAACAGATGACTCATATTTTAGCCAAAAGCAAAGGTTGAAGTTAAACATAATAAAAAAAAAAATATATATATATTTTTTTTTTTGATGGATTTGTTTCATAAAAACCCACAGTTTTTGGATTCGCAAGTTAATTGATGGACGGAGTGGTGTCGATTATTGTGATGTTTTTAACAGTTGTTTGGACTTTCATTCTGACGGCACCCATTCACTTCAATGGGTGCATTGTTGAGCAAATCACTTAATGCAAAATGTATCTAAATCTGAAAACAAACTCTTCTACACCTTGCGGCCAGAGGGTGTGTAAATTTTCAGCAAATCTTCATTTTCAGATGAACTTTCAAGCTCCATTCACTCATTTGATTCACTCATCTATTTTTCCAGATAAACCTCACAATCCCATGGTAAACGCTGGCGCTATAGTTTGCACCTCCCTCCTCAAGGTAAATCTCATTCTCATCTTTACGTCCTTCCAGTATTTAATAAAACGGGGGACCCAAAACTGCATTAGCTACGCTTCCTCAAGAGATTTTTCTGAATTTGATAACCTAAAAGTACCCTGCCGAATGTTTAGCTTGATGTGTTTGCGGATGTTTGACGTGAGAACGGATCAGAGGGACGAATGGATTTAATCTGATTACTTTGCCTCTCTCATCAGATTAAGGTTATGAATAATGATATTGAAGTGGGATGGGGGAAGATAAGGGGAAAAGAGCAAATAGATGCGAGAGAGAATGAATGATGGTCAGGACTGTGTGATAGAATAACAAAGACTTGAGAAACAGGCTATATAAATATAAAATGTTTCTATAATTCGGTGAGCAGAAAGTATTTTTAATATTGTTTTTTTTTTTTTATAAAGCCACAGTAGTTAGCATCCTTGCTAAAGCCTACAGTAGAAATGCAGGGCTTTGTTTACATATTATGAACGATATTACACTATTGCAAACATGTTTAAGCATATATTTTGTCACTTTTTTTGGTAATGTTATGAATTTAAAGGTAAATGCTCTGCATGAAACGCATCTTTCTCAGGCCTGTCGAGGTGGTAATGTGTGATGTCTGTGTGAAGGCTTTTTGTGGTTTTATTGTTGTTGCGTATTTTACAGCATTAGGAACTGTGGGAAATTTTGACCCTCCCAACAGGTCAATGACGTTGGTAATTTCCCTTTCATTTATTTGTTTTTCCTCATTGAACAAATTTCAAACCGAGCTAATGCTAAGCTACATTAGCGCACGTCTGACAAATCCATTGCTTTGACAGAAAATCAAGTGTAGCTCTGTGTCATTTCTTCAGAATCGAGCTTTCTTTGTGTTTTCATTTTGGTTTTGTACTTCTTAACTTAAAAATCCACGTATTTAGTAAGATTCCATGCTTTTTTTTTTTTGCTTAAATATTTCTTCAATGTGGAAAAAACTTATTTAAGTGCCTCAAATCAATGCATTACATTGAGTTTCCCTAGAAATGTACTAAAACAAACTTACAGACAGCACAGTTTTTGTTTGTTTTTTAATCAGATTTTTCCACACCCCTTTAACAACTTATATTTGTGATTCCTCAGCAATAATAGTACTTACTTGGACACTGTCTTTATTTCTTTCAAAGATTTTACTCAAATCTAGTGAGCTAGAATCCTTTTTTTCCATTCTTCATTTGAAATGCCTCTCAAGCTGTAGAGAAATGATTTTACTACAACTGTCAATCTAATTTCTAGAATCTCTGTCTATAATGTCTATGTATACATTTTTTGGTAGTTTCTTTTAACTGGAATGGCTATGCTTTGAGAAGTTTGTGCATAATTCTACAAAACATTTCATTTCTATGATATACCGCATTCATGCTGTTTGTTTTTGACTTTCAGCAAGGTGTAAGCAACGCTGAAAAGTTTGACTATGTGAGTATAATACAGTACAGTTTCTTACTGTTTATTATGTTGATGGCTGCGGCATTTGATTAAGTGTTTCGTTTTAGGTGATGAACTTTATGAAGAAATTGGCTGGAAATGAATATGTTGGTTTCAGCAACGCTACGTAAGTGATGCTGACGGCAGTGAAATTATTGTTTATTATTATAAATAACATAGAAAAACGGTAAACGATAGAAAAAAATTAAATGGTGCAAATATCCAATAGTAGTATTAAGTATTCATACTATTCAAGTATTCTAAACATTTGAAAATGTAATAAAAAATGTAAAAGTAATAAAACGTTAAATAAAATGCTATATTAATACTAGTGCAAAAAATAATATATTATTAATAAATATATTTAATATATAAACACATTTTTCTTAAATATATACATGTATGTGTGCGCATTTATATATACATAATAAATAAACACATATGTGACCCTGGAGCACAAAACCAGTCTTAAGTCGCTGGGGTTTATTTGTAGCAATGTCCAAAAATACATTGCATGGGTCAAAATTATTGATTTGTAAACATATCAAAATGTCATTTTTGATTAGTAAAATGCATTGATAAGATATTCATTTGGACAACTTTAAAGGTGATTTGCTCAGAGTTTTTTGCACCGTCCGATTCCAGATTTTCAAATAGATGCATCTCGGCCAAATATTGTCCTATCCTAACAACCCATGTATCAATAGAAAGCTTATTAATTGAGCTATATGATGTATACATCTCAGTTTTGTAAAATTTTACCTTGTGACTGGATTTGTGGTCCAGGGTCACATATATTATGTAAACAAAAACATTTATTTTGGATGTGATTAATTGCGATTAATCGTTTGGCAAAAAATTTAATAAATGAAATATTTAATTCAGTGTGTTACTTGCCTTTTCCTTTATAATTGTTTATCAAATTTACCATCAATATCTTTTGTGAAAATTGAAGAATTAAAGGAAATTCTTGTTGTCGATAGGTTTCAGTCTGAGCGACTGTCAGGTGACCGAAACTTTGCCATTGGTTACTACTTGAAGGAAAAGAAGGTATGCGTTTAAACATTTTGTTGCAATTAGGTATCATTGAAAAATCATTGAAAACATAATTTTGCTTTCTTTTTTTTTCCATCTTGCAGTGTTTCCCAGAGGGTACAGATATGATCTCCATCCTGGACCTTTACTTCCAGGTTAGTATAAGCTAAACCTCTTCTTCGGGCACTGATTTTCAGTTTGAAAATGAGTGTTAAATATGTGTATAGCTGCCAGTAGACGTAGGCTTTTAATAATTAAGAAATGTTTTATTGCAATTTTTGTAGCATTAGATCACTTACTCCTCAATGGATATTCTGCAGTGAATGGGTGCCGTCAGAATGAGAGTCCAAACGGCTGATAAAAACATCACACAAAGTAATCCACATCACTCCAGTCCATCAGTTAACATCTTTTGAAGTATAAAGTAGCATATTTGTAATAAAAAGATCCATCATTAAGACGTTTTTAACTTTAAACCATTGCTTCCATCTAAGATAGTCCTCTATCCATAATTGTTTTGTTTTTTCTACAGTAAAAAAAAGTTGTTTCTTCTGAATGAGGAGAGAAACATTCGAGCAAGCATAGGCCAAAGTTTGGGTTATAAGCCAAAACAGTTGTATACAATTATGGAGGTGGATTTTAATGTAAACGGACAACAGGGGATGGACTTCATTACTGGAGGATATTTTATGCACTGCTATTTTAAATGGAAGATAAAAACGGGGGGGGAAATGGATTGATTTGTTACAAACTTGCAACATTTCACTTCAGATGTAAACTGATGAACTGGAATCGTGTGGATCATTTGTGGATTGTTGTGATGTTTTTATCAGCCGTTTGGACTCTCATTCTGACGGCACCCATTCACTTCAATGGATATTTTGCTAAGCAAGTAATATGAGATCTACATCTCAGGTGGCCTTAGGGTGAATACATTTTCAGCGTATTTTCATATGGATCAGCTGTTCCTTCGAGCATTAGTATTTATTTACATGTGAGTAATATATCATCAAATGTGCTTTGTTTTGTTTGTTTAGCTGTGCTCCATTGAGGTAACCTGCGAAAGTGCCAGTGTGATGGCAGCCACCCTGGCCAACGGCGGCTTCTGTCCAATCACGGGCGAGCGTGTGCTGAACCCCGAGGCTGTACGAAACACACTGAGTCTCATGCACTCCTGCGGCATGTACGACTTTTCCGGACAGTTTGCTTTCCATGTGAGTTTCACATCTGGAGAAATGGTATTGGGTTCAATGTAAGACTATGAGACAAACTCAGGCTGTGTCTGGTATTGTAGGTTGGCCTCCCGGCTAAATCGGGTGTTTCTGGAGGCATCCTGCTGGTGGTGCCTAATGTGATGGGCATTATGTGTTGGTCTCCTCCTCTTGACAAACTGGGCAACAGCGTGCGAGGAATCCAGTTTTGCACGGTACGAAATCTGTATAAGCTCATCCGATAGTCTGTTTAGTCACCCCTCTCTTGCTCGCATTGACTTAAGTCATCTTTTTCTTTTAGGATCTGGTCCAGCTCTTTAATTTCCACAACTATGATAATTTACGCCACTTTGCCAAGAAACTGGATCCACGGCGAGAGGGCGGAGACCAGCGGGTGAGTGACAGATCTGCCCTTCCAACCACAAACAGCATGCAATTAGGATAAATTTCCAAACAGCGCTGTACAAAAAAAATATTAACACAAATATTATATATATATATACTTTTTTTTATTATTAACATATATAAAATTGTGTACAATAACAGCATAATATAATGACACTTTTGTATTTCATATTATTTCATAAGACATTTCAAAAAAAAAAAAACACTTTATCATTGCAAAATACATCAGAATACTTAGGTTTACAGATACCACTTTGTTTGTGTCTGTTTGTTATTGTTTTGTTTTTGGTTTTTTTTCAATATAATGCAATTAATTGTTTTATTAAGCATGGCTTAAATGTTCGTTTTTTGGGGGGGGGCACTGTATATCCCTTGTCTAGCAACTAATGCTAATAATCTTGACATATAATGAGTGTGTGCGTATAATGAGTGTGAGCTGACAAACCAAATTATGCTAACTGTCCTGCAGTCTTATCCTGTTTTTTTAAAACATTTCACTTCTTTTATCAAATGCTCATTTCTTTTCCTCTTCATCGTCTGCCCTCTGCTGGAGGACCAGCGTACTCTCTGCTTTTCAACTTCACTACTATCCCTGTGCCTTAATTTAGAAAGATAAATATTTTACTGCTTGACTGACTTACTCCTACTAATATAATACAGCCTAAATACAGTGGGTACGGAAGGTATTCAGATCCCCTTACATTTTTCACTCAACAAGTGAATTTTTTTCCTGATTAATGTACACACAGCACCCCACATTGACAGAAAAACACAGGATTGTTGACATTTTTGCAGATTTATGGACAGCCATTTTTAGGTCTCTCCAGAGATGCTCAATTGGGTTTAAGTCAGGGCTCTGGTTGGGCCGTTCAAGAACAGTCACTCCTTCATTATTTTAGCTGTGTGTTTAGGGTCATTGTCTTGTTGGAAGGTAAACCTTCGGCTCCAGGTCCTGAGCTCTCTGGAGAAGGTTTTGGTTTAGGATATCCCTGTTAGGGTTGGGTATCGTTTAGGGTTTTTTCGATACCGGTGCCAAATCAATACTTTTAAAAAGGTTCCGATGCCTAAACGGTGCCTAAATCGATACTTATAAAATAAAAATGGTCACACTTTATACTAACTGCACACTAGGAATCATTGGTTAAGCATTAAACGGCCGGTTCATCCTTTATAAAGCATTGTTCCAACATTAATAGTCATTAGTAAGCAGTTTATAAATACAGCTGTAAATGCCTTGTTCTTGATTTATAATCATTATCTATTACAAGGGAGATTTAAAGGCTCGTTATCATCCAAACAGAACAAATAAAAACAACACAGAGGGATACAGAACCATTAATTTCAAGATGCAAATAATATGAAACTGAACAACTGTTCACTTGAATGATTTATCATGAAATAGCATGAAAGGTTTAAAAAGTCTATTCATAAATTATCTGAAAAAGATTTACTCTATAAATAATACATTACATTACATTAAATAAAGACAAAATCATTAATGAGTCAATAAACTAACATATGATCCAATGCCATGTCTCAAGTGAATAAATCATCTTCTAACAGGCATCCAATACTGACACGACTGACAAAAATAAACATGAGAGTGAGAGAAGATCGAATGCAAGATAATAATCGTGGGAAGATGACATATCATGCGTACACAAGGGTTTGAAATGAGCTGGCGGGCTCCCGTTTCTTCGCATATAGATCCGTTTTCCTCTCGCAGAAATGATTTACTGCTCGCGCCAGCATCCTTGGTGCACTCGCTAATTAATGCCATAGATTTGCCGCCATATATTGGGTTTGCCGTTTAGGCACGGAACCGAAATGAGGCACCGAAATCCGCGTTTTGATTCGGTTCGGTACATACCG
>JAUMHI010000068.1:3342846-3358901 GCA_032359435.1 Enteromius unitaeniatus | reverse complement strand
AAAATGGATTTAAAGAGAAAAAAGTCATCCTGACACAACATCTTTTATTTTTAATATATATATATATATATATATATTTTTTTTTTTTTTTATTATTTTTTTTTTTTTTACTTAATATTTATATAAACAGATGTTCAAGTATTTGTGTTAAAGTATTTATTTATTTACTCGTATTTAAGATTTCATAAACAATCAGCCAAGAAGTGAATTAAAATTTTAAAAACTTAATTATTTATACAGATGTTGAATTATGTATTTAGATTTTGATTTATTCATCAATTATTGTATACTTTTTAATTCCAGATTTCATAAAAAATATGTCAAGATATGTATTAAAGCGAAATTACTTTAACAGGTGCTGCATTTACCATTTAAATTTGTCAAGAAACGTATAACAAATTTGGAAAAAAAAAAACAAATTGGTGTAAAAATATGTTTCACTCAGAAATTGCTAGAAAATTTCACACACAATTACAAAGAAACATCAAATTAAACATGAACTCTTAACCCTTTATCGGGCAAAGAACTATATTTGGTAACTTAATCGATTATTCATTATAGCGATCTCGTGCTTTTCCCGTGAGCTCGTGTAAGTGCATTGATTTCTTCCAGCCAATCAGCAGAAATCAGTCTACGTCACAGATGGCGACACTGTTAATGTGGCATTTGACCAATCAGGAGTTGCCCGGGGCGTTTCAAACATCAGCGTACTTCCGGAGTTTGAAAAGTATGCGTTTACGCTCATACCTACTGTCACAAAAATATAAATAGCATCGAAACGAACAATGCTAAGTTAACGAAACTCATGCATTATATGATTGAATAGTTGTGTTAAATGTTGAGATCGGTGTTGTTTGCATAACATTTCTAGAAATTAGTGAACGCTGTGACATGAAAAATGGTGGGATCATATTTGATCATATGCCCTATTCAGGTAAGTGCCTGTATGTCTATATTTAGACATATGCCCGATGCGGGACCTTTTTATGTATATACAAATAATGCATTAAAATGTAGGACAATAGTAAGTAATGTTGACACAGGTTTGTATAACATTATGCAGTGATTCAGTGGGAGATTTATTGAAATGATCAAGCCATAAACAGTGAAATATAATGTTTAACTTCATAGATTTTATTCATTTTATTACTTCTAACCAGTTTATATTATTATGCATTAATACATTGGTATTTATTTTAACTGTGAGCCTTAAGAAAAGTGGTACCACCTAGACTAGTGTGCTATTTTCACTTGTTATTATATATTTACAAATTTTGTCAGTATTCTTTGTTTTCAGTAGATCCAAACTGTACATTTTTGTATAAATCTAGCTTTTGGAAAACAGCTATAAGTTACTATGGCACATTAAAAAAATATATAAAACAAAGGAATTTTATTTATTCCTAAATAAATATTTCATTAAGTTTATGTACATTTTATGTATTTATTTATATTTTGTGTGTTTTTAACATTGTAAATATATGCCCTTTTTGGGAAAACAGATGACCATAGACTGGCAAGGAACCATATATGGTAATTTCATTGACCTAGATTTACAACATAACATTTTTTTTCTTTTTTTTTTAAGTCACAAAATCGTAAAAGTCTTGTAATAGCCTCCGATAACATTCCAGGGTTCAAATGATGAATTTCCAATTATTTCAGTGAGTGTCCTAAAAAGGGTTAAGTAAAAAACTGAAACATACTCCAAAAATCTTATATTTACTTATTTATTCATGAATATCAATTTTTATTCTGCTTTAAATCTATCATGTAGGCTGCAAGTTTTCTTAATAATACATTTAATTTTTTCCATCTGTGTATTTAATGTGTAATATTGTCCATTCTCTAGTCCGTATAATCTTTCCCAGCAAATAAGAAGCCCTTCAGGTCAAACAATTCCTTAAACTCGTTCCACATGTTCATACTTTAAAAGCAGCGGGTAAAACGTAACTGTACTCTGGACTGTCCTCACATTCGTTTCATTTTATTAGGTACTTCAGTGTTACGATCATAATGTGAGCTCATGCGCTGGTCATTTTAGCTGTTTTGGCACAACTCAATACAGCTAAACTTAAGCTCGGTCGTATAAATTCCAGGATAGTGCTAGACTGTACTTTGTGTCGTCTGGCTCCTCGACAGCCGTCGTTTGTTTTTAATACGGGTTGTTTGAAATACATTGCGCATAGTTCGTAATTTTTTTTTTTTGTCTTTTGATACTAAATTTGAAGCCTGGTTCCTTGTTGTAGAATTATGTGTTACGCTAATGCTGCTCTGTGACATAATCTGAAAAAATAACCTCTGGAATGGCACAGTTAAGGGCTAAATGTCTTGAAAATACTATATGATATTTGAGAATATTTGTGTGTGTTTTGTTAGTTCATCTGCTTTTCCAGGAACGATGTGAGCTGTGATGTAATCACATTCGCTGAAATGCCACATAACAGAAACCCCGTCTGGAACGATTCACATCTGAGCTTAATTGTCCATTCGTTTGGACAGACAGATTGAATATCTCTCCGTTTGACGAGCTGAACGCTCTCCGGCCAAGGCCGATCAAGATATTTCAACGTTGATCTGTTTATAGGCCAGATACCATGGGGATTTCAACAAATACAAGTTTATGAACCCAATAGATGGATTTAATGGAATGAAAAACATTCTTTTTGCACCTTGTTACTGCGGTGCTTCAACATCTGTGATAGTTCATATAAAACCAAAAGTTCACATCTTTACAGCTCGTTTCAAAGCGGGAACCAACACCTTTTGGACCTATTTTATTCTTTGACCCTGCCAAGCTATTTATTGTGAACGGTCAGGAAGAATAAGCTGAAAAATCTCATTTCATTTAACTTTGCCATCTATTAGTTTATTATGGTAATATGTTTTTCTCTTTTGTTTATTTATTTAATCGGTTAAGACTTATTTAAGAAATGAATTACGATTTGTGATTGCACTTTAATTGAATACATTTAGGATGCATTTGCATTCTTCAAGCAACTGAATATCCTATTGAAGCACGCAAACTTTTGTTTTAATCAGGAGTGGGTTATTACATAAAAAATTCATAAGCAGCTCCGGTCAAGACCTCTGCCTCTGTTTGACGTGTTTCCGCTCACTGCCGCCCCGCTGTCACACTACAATACATCGGAATGTGGACAAGATTTCTGCTTCAGGGAGAAACACACACATTCTGTAAATACACACACACTCTCTCTCACACACATCCAGTGAAGGGACTCGCAGTGTGTGTGTGTTGTGGCTACAGCTGGCTTTCTGCGGTGTTTAGTGAAGGAGACAGATGTTGTTCGCTGGTGTTCAGTGTGCAGTACAGCTGTCAGACAAAAACAGAAATGATTCTGCTCTCCATACCATAAGCTAAAGACCCCCACACCTTTTGAAGGAATGGTGGGACGAGTTTTTATTTTATGCTACTTTCTTTTAGTTAGGCTCATTTCTTTTCATTTTAATTATTATTTTATTTTACTTTATATGATCTTTTTAATAATATGAAATATATAATAAATATATTTTATTATATTTTGTTTTATGGCTGTTAACTAATTATAATATTTATTGTATCTTTTATACATAATTTGATTGAATTTATCTAGTTAGGCTAATTTCTTTTCATTTGTATTTTATTTCATTTATTTTATGAACCAGTTTTAATTCATATTTAGTTTACTTCATTTTATGGCTGTTAACTAATTAAAATATTTATTGGATAGGCTAATTTCTTTTAATTTGTATTTTATTTTAAATAAATGAAATTAAATTAGTAAATACATTATTTTAGTTTAGTTAAGTGTAGTTAATTGCTGTTAACCAATTAAAATATTTTCTAAATGTTTATTTTATGCATAATATATTATTTTTTAATTCTAGTAAAAAAAAAATCCCTTTTTTTTGAAGGTTATTAACTGATTACATACAGCTAGGCTAATGTTTTACAATTATTCTGTATTTTATATTGCAGTTGCTTTATTGGGGCGGTTTCACAAAGGGTTTCTTTTTTGCTGGGTTTTTTTCTGTATATTTAAATATTTCAATATATAATGCACACTGATTTGCATACTTTGAAGAGAAAATCCAGTACTTTTCTTTATACAGTTAATAAACAAGGCATCATACTAAATAAAATGAAGAAAAATTAAAGAAAAGGCTGACTGGATCAAAAAATAATAATGAGTAAAGCTCATAAAAGCAGCTCTAAAGTATAACTCCTTATCAAAGTCCATTAAATCTCCATCTTTAATGATTCAGTAGACATTTCTTCCTGTTTTTAAGTTTACTTCCTTTCACTGAGGTCATTTGCTCCGCCCTCTGACACAGTCTCACACATTTCATGAATAAATCATTAATTATGCAAGACAAATGCCATCTTAATTGACGGTTTGACATCAAATCCTGACATCTACAGTAGTTTCTCATTAGACCTAAGTGTTACTTTGACTAGCATGCTAACTTTATTGGACAACAAAACCTACCAGCAACACTTTCAGATTGAAACAGCGTGTTGTATTAAAGTTTATACAATCCCAGCGACATGTTCTGTGCTTGTTTGTTTTGTTTTAGCATCTGTATGAGTGAGTTTAGCGCACCTTAGTGTTTAGCAGGCCTTTGTATGCCTGCGCTAAGTGCTTAGCGAACCTTTAAGCCACAGTTGAGTGAGACGTTGCCAAGAAAGACAGATAGAAGGGGGAGGGAGTGAAAAAGAGAGCAAGTGTGAGTCTTTTACTTGCAAGTCGCTCATCTGTGTGCGCTGAGAGACGTGTGTTGTGATGTTTTTATCGTTTGCTGGCTGTCGCTCTCTCTCGAGCGCTGTGTTCAGCCGGGCTCAGCAGAATTTGGCCTGATCTTCCTCAATCCCTCGGGCCACTCGCAGACGACCACATCTGCCGCTGTGATGTCATCAACACGTGACGTGCTGCTTCGGATGGAGCGTTAATATTTGATACCCAACATAGCCTCTTTATCTCAATGCCTCGTAAAACAAAAGAGGCTTTCCTTCCTCTTATAATATTTGGCCTGTAAATAAGTGAAACAAGAGTGATATTATTGGAATTTATTTCATTAAACATAAGTGAAAGTAGTTTCTAAACGTCAATATGTATTCTCAAGTAACTTTGTCAATTTAGGATACTTAGTCATTTTACTGGCTGATATGTTTTGTTTAATTTATTATTAATTATATAACAGATAAATATATAAATCAAGTTATGTTATTTATTTGAGAAAATATTTTACTTTGTAAAACAATATAGATAATGGTTTTACACACACACATATACAATGATTTGATAATGTTTATTAATCATTAAATTTGTGAATAACATGTTAATTGTTCATATTAAATAATTAACATTATGCTGTCATTTGTACTACTTCATATTTCCCTTTTGATTCTGTAAAAGTATAATTATTATAACTACTTTGTATTTAAATACAATGCCATTTTTTGCTTAATTTTATATAGAAATGTGTATATATATATATAAACAAACATATTTTTAAATATATATTTGTTAATTTATTTAAATGTTATTTTAACAAAAACATATTTTTGTTAATTTTATTATATAATTGTATTTATTCATAATTTAATATTAATCATTTAACAATAGTAATCATCATGCTGCTATCTATAAAAATTATATTACAAAATTATATATATATATTTACATTATTTTATAGAATATGTATTTTTCACATTTTTAATGATAAAATATTTAACATTTACTGGTTAAAATAGTATCTGTTCTGTTTTCTGGGATTTGAAGTACTCGATTCGTATTTTCCCATCAGCTGTTTTGACTCCGTCTGTAAACCCAGAAGAAATCAAGCCAAAACATTTAGCGCAGGTTTTCCAGAGCCTCCGTCCCCAGAGATGCTGCACGCTCAGGGGCGCGATGAGCAGTGACCCACACCCACACCGGCTACATAAACACAGTAAACCCAACAGCACAAGCTTGCGGACAAGCCCGGAAACCCTCCCAATCCTTCCAAAGGGAATCATTAACTCATCTGTCACCTGATGTACAACGACACTCCTTACCACGTACATTTAAAATGCCTTTTAAGAAAATAAAGCCATTTCAAGAATATGTAACGGTCTTATAAATATATTAAACATTTTGTATTTTAAATTCTTTTGATTATAGTATTTTGTGTTTTATTATTTGTTTTTATTTACGGTTCACAATTTATTGTTGTTATTATTTCGTTGTTTGTGTATATGATTGGCATACATGCATATGTGATTGCGTGCGGAGTTGGGTCTCAGTTTTGCTGTGGCCCTCCACCCTCATGGGAAAGATCATGGGAAAGGGGCCTTAAACTTCCCGTCTCTCTTTGAAGCATGTAAAAAGGATTGTCAGGGGCACTGAAACGCTCTTAGCCTCCTATTTTCAGCGCTAACTGCTGCTATGCTTGCTATGGTCATAACAAAGCCTAATCTTCTCAAATATGCTATGTTAAAAACATATGCTGGGCTGACAGATAGCTAGATAAGTGTGATTATGCCTTGTGAACAAGATTCAAGTGCGGTAGGTCAAAATTGCCTTGGCAAAATGTTATGGATAATTCACCCAAAATTGAAAATTCTGTTGTTAATTATTTGCCGTCATGTCATTCCAAACCCTCTGCTTTCTCCCAGATGTAAACGAGGCTGATTACATTAAATACGCTAAAGCTTGCATACAGTATGTGTTGTGTTGAGATACTCTAAAATGGTGGAAGACGTAAGTCACAGGAGAAGAATAAATTATGTTATTTTTGTTTTATTTGCGCAAAAAAAAAAAACTTTTTTGATCCACTGATGTCACATGGACTGTTTTACCGATGTTTTCAACCTGATCTCATAGCAATTCATATGTATTTTATGATGTGGCTAATTCGTACAAATCCGTACAACCTCACTCATACAAATTCATACGATTTCTACTAAATCGTACATATTTTATGAGGTGGCTAATTCGTAAAAATCTGTATGACCTCACTCATACGAATTCATATGATTTCTTCTAAATCGTACGTATTTTACGAGTTGCCAATTCGTATGAATTTGTACGAATGACCTAACCCGTCCCTAAACCTACACGTTACGGGGTTTAGACAAATCATACAAAATCATACGACCTCACTCACACACGATTTTTTTACGATTTTTCTAAAACCCAGTGACCCAGGGTAGGTTTAGGGGTGGGGTTAGGTTTAGGTCATTCGTACAAATTAGTATGAATTAGCATGAATTTGGCACCTTGTACAAATTGGTCGTGAGACTGTGTTGGATGTTTTTGCTACGTTTCTGGATCTAGAATTATTTCAGTTGTGTTGCAGTCTATGGAGGGACAAATGGCTCTTTGATATGATTAAAAATATCTTAATTTGTGTTCCGAAGAAAAACAGAGGTCTTATGGGTTTGGAACAACATAAGTAATTATAATAAGTAATTAATTTTGGGGTGAACTAACCCCTTAAGGACATTGTTAAAAATGTCCATGTGACATTAGTCGTTCAACTGTAATTTTATGAAGCTACAAGAATAATTTTTTGTGAACGCACGTTAAAGACTGACTCGAAAGAAATTTTTCTACTTTCTACACATTCTCGTTGCTTCGTAAAATTACAGTTGACACTGATGTCACATGGACTATTTTATTGATGTCCTTGCTACCTTTTTAGTGTTTGAATTTGTGTTGCTGTGGGATTTCATTAAAAATATCTTAATTTGCATTCCAAAGATGAACGAATGTCTTTTCGGTTTGGGCGAGCATGAGTAATTAACGACAGAATTTAGATTTTTAAGTGAACTATCCCTTAAATGTTTGTGATTATAAACAACCAAAAACATAAAAAAAATCCATACATTTGAAAATATATTTAAAAAAAAAAAATTATATATATATATATATATATATATATACAAGAATGTAAATTCTGTCATTAATTACTCTTAATCAATCAAGATATTTTTGATGAATTCCGAGAGCTCTCTGACCCTCCATAGACAGCAAGGGTCCTACCACAATCAAGGCTCAGAAACATAGCAAGGACATTGTTAAAAATTACGGTTGAATCACCTCACTATTTTAACAATGTCTATGAGGGGTCTGAAAGCTCTCAGATTTCATCAAAAATATCTCCTTTTGGTTTCTAAAGATGAACAAAGGAACGACATGAGGGTGACTAACTAATGACAGAATTTTCATTTTTGGGTGAACTATCCCTTTAAAGTTGATTATGGACTTTATGTGCATCATGAGTTCTCCATGGGGGCACCAAGCTTTAACAAAAAAATTAAATGTTTAGAAAAATTGTTGTGGCCCCCATAATGCGATGTCTTGAACTCCAATGAGTTGGGTTAAATGAGTTTGACACCCATGGCGTATGTAAACGCTGATATTGCTCACGCTTATTTAATGCTACAAAATTGTACATTGTGAGGTTTTTAAACGGTAATTGATCAACTGGTTCAGTAATTCTGTAAATAATTTTTACCCTTTATTTTAAACAAAAATATTTCATCTTAATTATATTTATATTTTAATTATAGACAAAACTGTTTAATAAATTAAAATACATTTATTTTTGTAAAATGTCAAATTTACTGTAATTAAATATTTAAGCGATAAAAAATGAATTCTATAAAAATGTATTATTCTATAGTTTTCTATCTAAAAAGTCTTAGCATAACATTTTTCTTCTTGACTGCGTCCTTATGTCTCAAGGAATAACATCAACCTCTTTGTCGCTCATTGCATCATGTCTCGACAGGGGTCAGGGGTCACGATGGGTCACGCGGCAGGACTATTAAAAGGGTCAGAGGTTGGCGAAGCAGAATAAAAGGAGCCACATATAATCATCAAATGCTAGTTTTCATGACAACTAGAGGCATTTGCTTGAGTGAGTTTATGGTTGTGGAAATAATTGGCGCAAATAGTAGTTCAGCTATTGTGGACCTTTTGGATGATGACAACAAACAAATGTTCGAAGCGGTGCAGAGCGCTTCACAGTTTAATATCAGCTACAAGATGCTAATAAAATATGACACATATGCTTATGTTGTTGCCAGGCGGTTAGGAGCGAGATCGAGGTGACCTTTCTCTCACCGTGCCCAAATGCGTTTTCCACGTACGTGAAAAGTGCTTCCTCTTTCCTTTTCTGTCTCGCGCTCTTTTCTGTCTCTCTTTCTCTCTGTCAGTGAAAAAGCTTTTCATATCTCTGTTCTCCTGGCCTGGCCTGTCTCTCTCCATTTCCCCTGTCGTTTGTAGGTCAGTTCCTCCTCTAATGCTCAACAGAGTTTGTCTTGTCCTGAGAGAGGGCCACACAGAGCAAATCCATTACTGGCCAAGACCAAAACAGCACAGACTCATTTTTAGAGCGCGTTTTGAATACTAAGTAGAAGAAAGTACGAAGTACCTTAAATTACATTTAAAATGATTTTTAGATAGCGAAATACTTTTTTCCTGTCACATTAATAAGTAATACATAACCTTTTTGTAGGTTGAAATCCTAAAACACAAGTGTTTCTGTGGTGCTTTCTAAACATTGCTGTTTAGAAAAAATTCCGACCAGCCTGGCACGGCAACAGTGCCTCAGCCAATGGTGTGAGTTTAGGGCGGGGCTATCTGTCTGCCTGACCAATGGCAGAGTGTGTGGGAAACCTGTTTGAGAACTGCATTCATTCAGAACACAAATTAAGATAGTTTGGATGAAAAATAGATAGCAACGCAACTGACACGTTCAAAGCCCAGAAACGTAGTAAAGACATTAAGATAATCCATGTGATGACCTCACTTGTACAAATTCATACGATTTTTGCTAAATCATATATATTTTACGAATTGTCAATTCGTATAAATTTGTGTGAATGACCTACACCTAACCCCGCCTCAAACCTAACCGTCACTGGGATTTAGACAAATCATACAAAATTGTACGAGTGAGGTCGTACGGATTTTTACGAATTAGCGCGAATTATCCACCTCATACGAATACGTACGAATATTTTTGGGTGAGCTGTTGACGTTAACCGTGTTAATTAATCTCTGAACTCTTATTGAATGTCGGCAAATGTCTGTTTGAATTTTTCTCTTAATGAATTTTGCTAAAATTGATACTTAACTGAGATTTCTATTAAAGAATCACCCCACTATTTTCGATCTTCCAATCCTCTCTAGAGTTAAACAGTTGAGTTTTACCGTTTTTTAATTCATTCAGTTGATCTCCAGTTCTGGCAGTGGCGCTTTTAGCTTAGCTTAGCATAGATCATTGAATCTTATAAGACCGTTAGCGACTCGCTTAACCAAAATTATCAAAGGGTTTTGATATTTTTCTTAAGTGGTTTGTTCAAATACGGTACAGTAGTAATAGTAATGCTTCACTTATTAAACACTACTAATTATAGCTAGTTGTACAATATACATAATGCAGTTTTTCTTTCTCTTTTTCTGTCAACAGTCGCTCTGAAAAACCATGGTTTGTCGGCAAACAACAGTAACCATGACAACATTAAAGCAACAGGATTGGTTGACGGCTGGCTGCATGAGGGAGAGCTCCTACTACAGGTCAGAAGTGTGTGTGTTTATATGGTATATGTGTGCCGTAAGTATGTTATAACGAGTCGTTTAAAGCGATGTCCTCGAGGAGGAGAGAAGAGAGGAGAGGCTATTTCTGCCTGGCCTTGTTCTCGTTTCAGACACTTAGGCATGAATAATGCACAGATAAAGCTCTCATGTATTATAAAGGAAGGATAAAATAAGAGGTAAAAGTATTCTTTTCTTTTTTTTTTTTTAACTTTGAAACTTTTGCTCTGTCCATCCGGTTGTTCTGAGAAGTCTGAAGCACCTGTCCACTCACATCTATACGTTTTCATTTCTCCACTAATGCTTTCACATTCTCTTTGTCTCTATTATCCTTTATCTTTCATTCCTTCTTCATCCTTCCATTTTTACTTCCTGGCTTCTTTTTTATGTATGTTCATGCCTTCATTTAATCCTATTTTTTATAGTCTGTTTACTAAAGGTTGAGTCTTCTGTTGATCAATCTTTTCCTTCCTTCCTTTTTTCCTTCATTCTTTTTTTCCAATCTTCTTTTTACCCAGCCAGCCATATCTTCCTTACTTCCCTCCTATCATGCTCCTTTCTGTTATCTTCTTTCCTTTCTGTCTTCCTTCCTTATTTCCTTTCTTCCATTGATTCATCTTTTTCTTCCTTCCTCCGTTCCTTCCATTCTGTCATCTTCTTGTTTCTTTTTTCCTTTCTTCCTATCTATTTTTTCTTACTCTCTGTCTTCTGTCGATCCATGTCTTTTTTAATCCTACCTTCCTGTCTTCCATTCATCAATCCATTTCTTCCTTACTTTCATCCTGCTGTGCTCCATCCTTCCTTTCTGTTTTCTTTCTTCTTTGTTCCTTCCATCCTTCTTTTCAACCTCCCTGTCATGTCCTTCCTTCCTTCCTTTTATCTTCCATAATTCCTCCCTTCTTTTCTTCCTTCCTTAACTTGATCAATCTTTTCTTTCTTCCTCCCTTCTTGTCGTGTCTTACCTTTCTTCTTGTTATCTTCCATGCTTCCTTACTTCCTTCTTTCATCAACCCATCTCTTCTATCCTCTTTCTTTCTTGCTGCCTGTCATGCTCCATCCTTCTTTCTTCTTGTTATCTTCTTTCTTTTCTGTCTTTATTCCTTCCTTCTTTCCCTCATTTCTTCGTATCTATGATACATTACTTCCATCCTGTCTATCTCTTCTTTTCCTGTTATGCTCTTTCCTTTCTCACTATTTTAGTCTATCTATCTATCTAATCTCTATGTTAGCTCTGTAGTTTCTCTGCTTCATACTTCTCTCTCTCTCTCTCTCTCTCTCTCTCTCTCTCTCTATCTCTCCCCTGTGTTGTGTATAGTTGTGTGTGTCGTGTGTGCTGGACTGTGAACGATGCAGTGGTACATATTTGATAGTAATGCTTTCTGACTGCGGTCCTCCCACCCCCTCCTGCCCCGCGAGAGCCCAGTGTGGGCTGTTCTGCCAACCAACAAGCCGAAATATTTATACTGAGCGCTGCTACTTGCCCATGTTTTCTGAGTGTGTTTGCACCAGGTGTGCATGTATGAATGAGTATGTGTGCGCCTGTTGGCATACAATGCAGATGTTCAGGCAAATGAGAGGGACACTGGAAGATACAACTGTTTAAACTGCTGTACCATTCAGGATGGGGTAACCAGCACTAATTATTGTGTGCAGCACATAGTTATGTATTAACTGGCAAAGACAATCTCAGGTTAAAGTGGATGAGGTAATTTAGTGATTTATTGCCTTATCATGTTAGGGTTCAGTTTGCATTTAGAAAGCGTTTCCAACACAAGCACAGTCTAAGTAAAACATTCATAGGATTTCAAGAGAGCCCTTATTTACACTCAAGTGCAAGTGCTGCACTTTGGGACTGTTCAGTAAATCTGTTTGTTTTCTTGTTTATTGATGTTATTTACAAAAAAATGTCTATGTTGCTTTATTTATAGCATTCTTTCCCATGATATCAACGTTAGCCTAGGTTCCAGAGTTCAGTAGTAATTTAGTTTTCCAAATATAAACCTATTTTATACCTTTAAGAATCAGGTACTCGTGAAAGCGAAACGTTATACCTCATCTATTTGAATGTCAGACACTAGACTGCCAGGTCAGTGCTTGAGGGTTTTGTTGATGGTGGATTTATACAGTGACTCCACAGTATAGCCCTACACAGTTGTTTTTGTATTGTCTGTGGATGTGTCAGATTACCATAATCACAGATCCACACTTATAGCCCACCAGATGGTGATGAGCTGCAAAATCCCCTTCACAAAATACACACAGAACAACAGCACATGCTCACACACAGTGTTCAGCGACAACATAAAAAACTGACACCATTCACTTTTTTAGTGTTTAGAAACTTTGGGGAAGGGGGTTGACTGACAAAAATAACAGTGTTCGCACGAGCAGGTGAGAGAAGATCGAGCGCGGGAATCATCGTGTACGAGTCCTGGCGCGAGGGTTTGAAATGAGCTTATGGGCCCAGTTTCTGCGCATGTACATCTGTTTTCCTCTCACGGAAATGATTTACCGCGCTCGCTTATTAATGGCATAGATTTGCCACCATAGATTAAGTATGTTTTTCGCGAGCTGGGCGCTGCAGCTGCGGCGGAGGAACGCGATGGCGGTGTTCTATCGATTCATCCTACCCGTCAGATTTTGCTTCCTCCTATGAAAAAATAGGTAGTACAATTTGATATCAGAAAATGCTACCTGTTAAATTATGTTTTGCATTAACAGTAAGGGTAGGTTTGGGTTTGTTTGAGGTGTAGACATGAATAAAACATAATTTAACTGGTAGCATTTTCTGATATCAAATTGTACTACCTATTTTTTCATAGAAGGTAGCAAAATCTGATATGGTAGGAGAAAATGTTAAATGTTAAGTGATGTCTGTCGGCGATGGATGATGGCATCGTCTATCGACCCAACCCTATCATCCAACCTACTTAGCAAATATTTTTTATATTAAACTGCAGAGTTAAAGTGGAATCCATTTCATGTTTTTTTGTCTGTTGAATAAATTAATTTTAATTATGTGAGCTTTTATTGTGAAGTTTTTTCTTCATGCCATTGTTCACTGATTCCAGGTTTGTTTTGTTTAATCATTGCTTTCAGTGTATTTCTAGCCTTCATCATGGTTTTGTCCTTTGCCTGGCATTGGTTATTGAAACCCCTGCAAATTTGACTACTTGTTTATAAAATGATTTTAATGAACAGCTCCATAAAACGTTTGCTAATTGCAAATCCTGTTTTTGTGAAAGTGAGTTCTGTGGCTTTTAGGGCACATCTGTTAGCTGTTAGCTGTCATATGCTAATGTACTCACATAGCAGTACTTGTAAGCAATTAAAAAGTACAATATTTCAGTTCTGGGAAAATGTCTCTCCTTTCAGTTAAACTTTGTTTTAGTTTATGACTTGAACTTTAACAAATCACTACTGGACGTTTCTCAAAAAATTCTTGATATGTTCTTCCCCAACATCCTGTTTTAATAGAAAATACATCAACATACAAAAGAACTGTACTTTTTGAGTATTTTTGGAGTTCTTTTAAAAGCAAATAGAGAATAAACAACCCAGTCTATATAATATGTACGAATTTGTCGTGAGTAGTGATTAATTTGAAAGAGCAGGTTTTCAATCAATTATAGATGTCAGAAAAGTCAGAATTGAGAGATGTAAAAACTGTGAGATGTAGCCTAAACTTGGAAAAAGTCAGAATTCTGGATTTTGATCTTACAATTCTGATTATGTTTAATGTTATAATTATGTTTAAATGTTATAAAATTTGTTATAAATTTGGGATTTCCAAAAAAAAAAAAATGCAGAATCTTGCAATTCTTACTTTTTCCACTCTGTTCCAAGTTTATATCTTCAACTCTGAATTGAGATAAAGTTAAAAAAAAAATTATTCTGTGGTTTCCATTCCATGTCTTTATGAACAATTAACTAATACTTTTACTTCCTGGCTTTGTTTGTTCATTTGTTTATGGCTACAGGCTCTCAATGGCTTTGTGTTGGTGGTCACCGCTGAAGGGATCATTTTCTACTGTTCTCACACCATCCAGGATTACTTGGGATTCCACCAGGTAATTATCCCTCTCAACAGTCTCTTACATAAACACATATGTATCATACAGCCACTGTTTTAATACTAATCTAATATACAGCTGAATTCCACACACTATCTTTGGCATATGAATTATGAGATTTGATGGTGCTGTATATTTCCTCACTAAATAGTCTGAAATTAAACATTATGTTTCAACAAAGGCTATTTTGTAATAGGGCTACATATGCTGTTAAATTATGGGCAAACAAGGCATGACGTAACGACTTTTCAGTGGTCAGTTAGTACACAGTTTTAATCTGATTGATGAGTATGCTCTGTACGTACACTTTCCCAGAATCAATATTGCGTCAGACTCAGCTGTTGGATAATCATTCCATACTTCTCACCTCTATTCTTAGTGCACACACACATAAATGCTCATCAGATCTGTCTAATACTGATTAATGCTGCAGTGTCTCTCCCGAGCAACCATTTGAATGCAGTAGAAATTGAATGCGCTTAATCAAATAGGCTTTACTCTGAGATTCAGTCTGGCATGGCGTAATCCAATTCATCATAATTTACTTATGAATTATCCAACTGAGACGTCACTATGTTTGTCCACTTTATTTGCTTACGATGTTCTCTTATTGTTGAATTTAACATTTTAGATGAGAAAAGAGGCAGTTTGATGGCTGGTGGAATGGTAGTTTTAAAATTTGTAGTTAGTTGTAAAACTTTTTAAACCCATCAAGTGATTTATCCCTTGTTTTAATTTTAATTTATTTTGACTTAATTCTCTCACAATATTCCTCTTCTTTTCTCCCTCGGTATCCCAGACAGATGTGATGCATCAAAATGTGTTTGAACTCATTCATACTGAAGACCAGCAAGCCTTCAGACGCAACTTGCACTGGGCCTTGAACCCGCCTCCAACCAGCACGCAGACAGAAGAATCCCCAGAAGGTCAGAAAATATATTATATATATATATATACATTTATATATATATATATATATATATATATATATAAAAATCACTATATTTGTTGATTTTTGTCTGGAATGTAGCAAAAAAATCAGAAGTTTTATTTATTAAATAACCATGTGGTAATGTTGATGTTTTGATACACTGATGAATTGCATGCTTTAAAAATGAAAGATACTTCGTTTCATTGACTTTTTAGTCAAGCCAAGTCACCTTTATTTATATTGTGCATTTAACAGATTTTTACAGATTTTGTCAAAGCATGGAACTATGAAAGCCCGTTTCCACCACTGAATAAAAAAAAGGGTTATTGCAAATTTTTCTCAGAATTGTGAGATATAAACTCGCAGTTAAAAGTTAGAATTGCGAGATATAAAGTCAGAATTGCGTGTTATAGTCAGAATTGTGAGTAATAAAGTCAGAATCGCGAGTAATAAAGTCAGAAT
>JAUMHI010000068.1:3317383-3342746 GCA_032359435.1 Enteromius unitaeniatus | reverse complement strand
ATAAAGTCAGAATTGCGAGTAATAAAGTCAGAATTGCGAGTAATAAAGTCAGACTTGCGAGTAATAAAGTCAGAATTGCGAGTAATAAAGTCAGAATTGCGAGTAATAAAGTCAGAATTGCGAGATATAAAGTCAGAATTGCGAGATATAAAGTCAGAATTGCGAGATATAAGGTCAGAATTGCGAGTAATAAAGTCAGAATCGCGAGTAATAAAGTCAGAATCGCGAGTAATAAAGTCAGAATCGCGAGTAATAAAGTCAGAATTACGAGATATAAAGTCAGAATTGCAAGATATAAAGTCAGAATTGCATGTTATAAAGTCAAAATTGGGATATATAAAGTCAGAATTGCGTGTTATAAAGTCGGAATTGCGAGATATAAAGTCAGAATTGCGTGTTATAAAGTCAGAATTGCATGTTATAAAGTCAGAATTGCGTGTTATAAAGTCAGAATTGCATGTTATAAAGTCAGAATTGCGAGATATAAAGTCAGAATTGCGAGTAATAAAGTCAGAATTGTGAGATATAAAGTCAGAATTGCAAGTAATAAAGTCAGAATTGCATGTTGTAAAGTAAGAATTGGGAGTAATAAAGTCAGAATTGCATGTTATAAAGTCAGAATTGCGAGATATAAACTTGCAATTCTGAGAACATACTATACAGTATCTATTTTTTTCTGCTTAAAATTGGACTTTAGAACTCGCATTTGGGAGTTTATATTTCACAATTCTGATGAAATTTTTTTTTTACTTCATGTAAATTAATTGTGAGTTTATATCAAGCAATAATTGTTTTCTCATAATTGTGACATATTTCGCAATTCTGACTTTATAGCTTGCAACTGCAAGTTTGTATCACGCAATTCTGATAAAAGAGTTAGAACTGTGAGATAAAAAGTTGTAAGAACCATTTTATTTTAAATGGCTGCCATACTTACCAGTATCAAATAGGAGAAAGTAAGAAATTCTGTAAGAACTTAATGGATGCAATCCAAAACATATGATTATTGATAACAAAATCCGTGATAAAAGACCCAAAGCACTTTAAATTAATAGTTTACAGCACTTGAGTTAGGAGAGAGAGATCTTTCTTTTTTTCTTTTTTTTTGGAAAAAATCAGAGGGTGGTGGTTTGACCTTTAGTGGAAGCTCCTGCAGTTGCAAAATAAATGTTATGGTCACTAAAACGTCCATTTTAATTAAGGATAACAGCAAACAGAAAGGATGAAAACAGAAACAGTGGTTAGCACATAATCCAATGATGAACCCCGGTTGAAAAAGTCTAGACACGCTACCGAGTCTCAAGTTCTTGTTTTGTTCCTCTTAGATGGAGATCCTGCCCCAAGTATGTCGCTGGTGACATGCAACCCTGACCAGCTGCCTCCTGAAAACTCCTCTTTCCTGGAGAGAAATTTCGTCTGTCGTTTCCGATGCCTCCTAGACAATTCTTCAGGATTCCTGGTCAGTGTCAAACAGCTCTTATTTTGCTCTCAGAACCTACAAAGGAACGTCCTACTTCCACTAATTCAGAAGTGTTTTTGGAATTTAACCCTCTGGGGTCTGAGGTGATTTTGGGGTCCCTGAGATGTTTGGACATGCTCTGATATTTGTGATTATTTCAACTACATACTATTGGCCAACACATAATTGTTTTTGTATACAGCAGAAACTGTGCTACAATAATATGTGACCAGGATATTTGCATTTTTTAGAAAAAAAATATTATTTGGGGAAAATATAACTTTCTAAAATAAGGCCATCCAAGCCAATAGGAATTTAGAGTAACCAGCCTATTATGTTAGAATATTTACTTACACAGTATAATTAAAATATACACAATAAACACAATTTTTGAGCACAGAGCTACAGAGATGTGAACAGACTTTGAGTCAATCCTGAAAACAAGTGACCCCTGTAAATACCTGTTATTTGAGTGTTTGCTGCTGCTTTGCATGAATTCAAGAAAAAATAACCACCATCAGTATTCAGGGAGTTTGTTTTACCAGAGAATATCAGTGCAGATGAACATCTGATGTTGGTACAGCACTCCTAGAGGCGATCAGCTTGAAGAGACTCGAGTATATGTCATCCAGGTTTATCATGCAGCAGGTTTCTAATCACTAAAAACAAAACAAACACACAAAAACATCTGTGAGCATGTTGATGTCAGTATATGTATTTTTTTTGTTTCATCGTCTATTATATCAAACATAGAAACAGCATCACGTCAAAAGAAATGTAACTGTTAATCAAAACATTTCACTCGAAAAAACTGTTCGCGGAGAGAACAAAGAAAAATCGCACACTTTTTATTTTCCTTATTTTGCAAAAGCACACACTTTAGTTGTTAGAGTGAGCTCTAGACATTTAACAGATTCGAATGGTATATAACACTTACTTGTGTGACCAAAATGAACAGTTATATTAGTGTCTTTTACACTGATAAGAAAAAAAAGACCCAAATCACGCGGGCGTGACGGCTGACTTCAGGGGGTTAATATTAGTATGATGGAAAATATCTTGCTATTCAAAGTCTCTAAGCCCCGATGTTCCAGATTACAGAGTGAGTTAGCATCTAGGTTAGTTAACTTTGTGTTGGATTGTGCCTCTGCCATCCACAGAGATCTGAATTGTTGGAACACCTCTGTAATCCGTCTTTAAGAAGCAGTAAGGTCATGGGGAACAGGTTTTAATGCATTAGAAGAAATACAGCAAAATAGCAAGAACTGGTTCTTGTTAGCATAAGTTAAAGCTAATTTGAAGAAAGCCAGGCTTTAGCTATGGACCACCATCTCCTTCAGCTGCCTTTATTCCAAAAGTATTTTCCCATTCATTCTCCAGCTATACAGCTGTCTCTTTTTGCTAATCTTGGCAAGGCAGTAGTGAAGAGATACGTATGCATGCAAAGCTCTGTACACTTGCCCTTTATTTCTTCAGTCTCTCTTTTACTTTTTTCCCCTCCACTCCATCTTTTCCAAATCCATGTCCCTCAAGAATAGCATGACTACACTTGGCTTGTCAGGAGCGGACTGCTAACAGGGGTCTTCCCATGTGCTCAGAGAAATTAGCATGAGCTAAAAATACAAGCAATTTCAAAACTCTTTTCCATTACATATCTTTTGTTTGTTGTCCTCTTGGCATTTTTGAATGCAACCATTAAGTTCCCTTGGGAGGTTCACAGTGAAAACATAATTATGGTCAATTAGCTTCCTCCGTGATTATTTAATTCACACGCCCCCAACTCGGAAAGTCGCGCTGAAAGCTCCGTTTTTATTTTGCGCCAAAGGAAAAGCAGTTTGACAAATGTTTTCTGTTTGTATATGCCAATGCGTGTCTCTGTATTAATGTTTCGTGAAGTCGTTGCCAAACTGAGACACTTGTTTATTGTAAATCGGGCATTACACGAAATGAACAGCTAACTGAAAAATTAAGTGATTGAAAAAATAGGTTGTCAAGAGAGCTTTACGGCCACAAAATGTGTATTGTAGTTTTATGTTTGTGCATGTAATGCTAAATTAATCACGGTTAATATATATAATACACTCACTTTTACATGTTGTAATCTTCACCAGTCAGAACAAAAGCTCTAAGGCTGACTAACCAATCACAAACAAGCAAACATTCAGATATGACACATTCTTGACAGGTCAAAGCCTTCATTAATAGATGACCTGGATTGAGCTCTATTGCCCACACTGAGTCAGAGACAAATTATGTGGTTTGCCAAGGGCACGCCAACAAAATCATCAGCTCCAGCTGTGTATGTACATATATTATGTGTGTCGGTTATGTACGTCCTTCATGCAAATGCATTATGTTTGTTCTACATGTCAGATTTGTATTATTCTTGTTTGTAGTTCTATTTGTTGTACATTCTATTATTAGAATTTGTGTAATATGAAGTTTAAAATGTATACTAAATTTCACTAAATTTGATATTTTTCAAGTTAGTTTTGTATGGTAATTATTCCAATGTTTATTTTTATTTATGCCCCATTAAGGCCTTGAATCTTCAAGGACGTTTGAAATTCCTGCATGGGCAGAACAGACGATTGGATGACGGAGGCCAAATGCCGCCCCAGCTCGCCCTATTTGCCATAGCGACACCCCTACAGCCTCCTTCCATAATGGAGATCCGAACCAAGAACATGATTTTCAGGACCAAACACAAGTTGGACTTCACCCCAATGGCCTGTGATGCCAAGTAATGATGGACATTACTTTTAAAAGAGCTGTAACATGCACTGTATACATATGTTTATATCCCCATAAGCCCAATAGAAAATTGCATAAAATTTACTGATGTTGATTTTGCCTGTGTTTTAGGGGTAAAATTGTTCTTGGCTACACTGAGGCGGAGTTGCGAGTTCGAGGTTCTGGGTACCAGTTCATCCATGCAGCTGATATGCTGTATTGTGCTGAGAACCATGTCAGGAGTAAGATTTTGATTTTTCTCTAGATTTGTAATTTTCAATTCAAAAACAGATATTTCCTGAAGAATTATCCCTCAAATCTGATTGGTTGACTGGAATGTTGTTTCAGGATCAACAAGAGTGTTTAGAAAAGTCCAGCTTAAGAAGATATTTTTAAGATGCTACATAGCTAATAATATGATTGACTGAATTACGAGAAGATTAAGAAATAGCTATGATGAGCTGTCTTTCTGCTGATGCATGCTGACATTGTTGCCCAAGGCTTGGTTTCTAAAATAAACTAGTGACACTAAAAGACATTAGCACTGTGCTCTTGGGCAAATGCTTGAACAAGTGACAGTACTCTTGTTCAGTGTGGTTCACAAGAGAAAATCTATAGATATTATGACAGGAACTGAAATCAACTGATGATATCGATTGTATGGGCAGGATTTGAATGGATTTTGTGAAATCAGCTTTTGAATTCAGAAGTAGAGAAAGAGAGAAAGGCACACAGAGCAAAAGACAGGAGTACGAAAGTTTTCCAACAAAGATTATGGAGGAGATTTGATAAATCCTTGACGTTAGGAGTAGAACTACAGCCAACAGCCTATAGCAGAAAAAAAGGTACAAGGCTATATATTTAAACTAATAACTGAGATTACAAACAGTTGCATTGTATATTGCAGTGATCAAGACTGGAGAAAGTGGCCTGACTGTGTTTAGACTGCTTACAAAGGACAACCGCTGGAAATGGGTACAAGCTAATGCTAGACTCGTCTACAAAAATGGCAAGCCTGACTACATCATTGCCACCCAGAGACCACTTGTGTAAGCATATTCATTTGTATTTCTGCACTAACATTGTATAAAATAGTCTATTAGCATACTAACTGTTAAATAGCATGTCAAATTAGCAAGATTTGAAAGTAATTACATATCAACTGACAAGGTTTTTATCTGTTTATTCAGAGAAGAAGAAGGCGGGGAGCATTTGAGGAAGCGATCTATGCATCTTCCATTTACCTTTGCTACTGGAGAAGCTCTGCTGTACCAAATCAGCTACCCAATGCTAGGCTTCCCCGACACCCTTCAGGGCAAAAGCAAGAACAACAAAACCAAAAAGAGCAAGGTGGACAAAAGTTCAAAGGATGATGTGGACCCAAGTTCTCTGCTGGGAGCCATGATGAGACAAGACGAGTCTGTTTACGTTTGTCAGCCAGCTATGGAGCCTAGAATGTCATTCCACAGTAGCCTCTTCAGTGAGCAAGGAGAGTCTAGTACCTTCTCCTCTTCTGCAGAAAATGAAAATTGGAATCCTGTGCAGAATGGGGTACCTGCAGTCTCCAAACAGGAGCAGTCAAGTTTTGACCCACTACTGGCCACATTAGACTCTCTGACTCTGGAAAATGAGGAAAGCTGCTCCAACAGTGAGCTATTCAGTGCCCTGGAAAACCTTGGGCTTAATGCAGAGGACCTAGAATTGCTGCTTCTGGATGAAAGGATGATCCAGGTAGAGATGGAACCGGATTACATCCCATCTCTGAATGATCTTCTAACAAACAACGAAATCCTTTCTTACGTCCAAGACTCACTGGAGAACCGGATCGAGGACTCGAAGGATGCTCAGAACCCTGCTGTGGCATTAGATTCTGTTGAATCCCCTGAGCCATGTTCTGCTTCCGAGTCAGCTTCTCAGATTACTTCCTCCATGCCTGATCCTCACGTTCCTTTCTGGCCACAAAAACAGATAACACCCATAGTTCATCTCTCACAGCGTATGCAGCAGCATCTCAATGGCCAGTCGGTTTGCCACAAAACCGAGAGCTGGATCCAGGCACAAATATCTCAGGTGTCTGCAACAGACTCTGAGACAACTACATTTACGCAGCATGACACTTTATTGGTAAACTCAGTATCAGCTGTGCATAATGGCCACTGGGTCCCTGAACATACGAAAACCAACTTTAACTCTCAACTTGGTGACAAGATTACAGGAACGAATAAAGCACAATCAAAGCAATGGCAGCACAACCAGTTGCTTGACCCATTCCAGTATAAACAAAAATCAGCTGTGGGTAGTGATACCCCTTCAAACGGGGTCTACAATGATCCCCAGTGGCATGGGTACAGCTTCACAGACCAGTTGGCCACAAATGGACCTTGTTTTCCCAATGGCCAGATGGCACACACACAAACAGTGGGTACACATGTTAAATATGACAATTCAGGGGTAGAGTTTACAATGAACATCAGTACAGCTGGGGATGTAGGACAGTTTCAGGGAGCCATGGCCTCATCTTCATCCTATCAGCAGGGTTATCAGAAACAGCAGCAGCAGCAGCCAAAGGTCGCACCCACTTATTATGCCTCCTATACCAAACAGAACTCCTCTCTGGAGCATATCCTGGGATTAGCCCCACCTTCAAACCTTCCCTCGTTGACAGATTATAGCTCGGAACTGACCCATGACACCACCAACAGTAAGGTAAGAATTAAGGAAGGATGTAGTTGTGCAGATGTGTGTAGATTTGATTTAACAGTTGAACAAGCTCCTGCAACAACAAAACATATAACAGCCAAACCCCAAGTACATCCTCAAATCCTGATCTCAAATGGGAAATTATTGTTGATAAAAATGTTGTCAAGCCCTTAAAACTTTCCTAAAAACTGATTGGTTGTCCTAGACCCATCAAGGATGGGTGAGGGGAAACCAAAGGTATTGCAGGAACACAGGAGTTTCAAGTCCAAATCTTGAAGGACCACAGTCCAAGCTCTAAAGCTAAAACACACTTGAACCAACTAATAAAGGTCTTCAGGATCACTAGAAACTTCTAGGCAAATGTGTTTTAGCTAAACTCTGCAGGATTAGAAAACCCTGCAAAACCTCCTTTTGGTTTACATTGTCGCGGTGGTATTGATTTCTGGTTTAGTAATATTATACATTACAAATTAAATCAAAAAGGACTTTTGCACAGGTGAAAACTTTTCATAGGTGTTTTCAAATCACTGGAACTAGGAACGTATTGAGCTCAGGGGGAACTACATTAGCTCCTACTCCAGAGTAGGGTCTAAAACAGTTCTACAGGAAGTACAAGTACAAAACAATGCATTTAGCTGCCTATTGTCTGCAGTGTTGTGTTCTTTTCTCAGCCTCAATGATTTGTAACACTGCAAGTTGTCATAAGAGATTTATTCACTAATGGCTTCCGCCATTTACGGGTTGTTGACAATTGTATATGGCATGGGGGAATAAGACATTGGAAATACTTTTTTTGTGTGGAAAAAGAAAACTTTCATTTTATTTTATTTTGTGTCACTTTCCAGAGACACGTTCTGGCCAGGATTTCTAAATTGCCTAAATTAACCAGTTTTTGAGTGTTTGCACTGTGTAGATCAAACATTGTATGACATCAGAGTACAGTGAGTGTGACAGAGACCATGTACTACTTCAGATTTTTCATGTACATTCACAAGAAAACAATGATGTATGCATGTGGTGCTGCTAAATTCATGTTCTGAAGATGAACAAACTTTATTCAAGACTTTGTTCTCTTCTGTGTCAGTCTCTGCCGTGAGTTTAGGAGAGTATCACAAAACGTGTGTGTAGTAATGGCAGAATTGGCAGAAGGACCATTTTAACCACTCTTCACAACTTTCGATTTTGTGTATATGCTATTGAAACCGCCTAGATTGTATAGTAGTAGTTTAAAAGATATTCTGGACCCAAACCATGATATGGCCCACTCCATCTTTTTTCAAATCTTTTTTCCATTGGCCTAAATGCTCACTCAGATCTAATTGTGCTCTGTATACGGGGCCAAGACCTAATAGGTCACGGCTAATGTGCTGAGATTGCATAACGCACTGTGACAGACCTACAGTACAAAGTCTTGGCAGTCTCTAGAGATTCGCTGTGGGGCCCCACACAGGTGGATGTTTGCTTTGCCTGCTGTGTTGCATTATTATGGTGACTGTGATTAAGATCGTAATCTTCAGCTTAAGAGTGTAAGCTTCCAGGTCAACCCACCAGCATCAGACAGGCTTTTCCGCTATACCTATGGCAGCCAACTGTAGCATCTATTCCATTGTGAAGTGGGAGCCTGAGGCTATAAACGAGAGATAGAGGAAGAGTAGCCTCCACAAAAGGACCGCTCATGCAGCAGGCTATATTCAGAGACCATGGGCCCCTGTCTGCACTCATTTATCCAGACGATCTTGCCTTTCCACATGTAGGGCACCATGCTGCGGTTCCACATGTAGGGATTGTGTCTTCAGTGCTTGCTAAGACAAATTTGGTGCATAACTCATCCCCTGTGCTATGGACATGAACAATGTCTCAAATAATGTGGCTTGTTGAGTACAGTTACAGTTCACCTGGCAGGCAACTGAAACATAGACAGAAGATCTAGATCCCTTTAGCGAAAAGAGCTGCAGCAACTTAAGAAAGAAAAAGATGAGGAAGGCACAGTTAGGAATGACTGTACTGAAATTAGAATGGCATTCATCAATAGGTGAGGAAAACAGAGAGACAATTCAGTTCAGCACTACATTCTAGTCTTCTGAGTTGTGTGTGTTCAGGGTCATTGCTCTCAGCTGAAAGGAGAATAGAGCTTAAATGCCCAGTCAGGCGTGAGCAGCCATGACCTACAATCCAGCATCAACATTACCTCATGCATACTAACACTACAATTTCATATACTATAACTATAGAAGCTTTGTAATATTGCCAAGGATTTACTTATCATCTGCAAATGTGAACAATAAGTGAATTATGAGTCGGTAAAATAACATGCACTGATGTTATGCCAAGTGGTGTCATTTTTTAAAGCTTTTACCCAGCTAATCTTTAAGATTTGTTTTGTTTAGCATGTTGTATGTGACACTTTGGAGTTTATATTTTTATGAGTTTACCTCCATGGGATTATTTCTGCCTTTATTCTGATTATGATCCTGGTTAATGTATCTTGCGAAGACCTTAAATGACCCCAACGAATACAACATCTGCGGTCAAGCTGCTGCTAACCTGCTTAAATAAGCAAACACTGTGCTAGTTCTATAAGCGAGCTCTGTAAGTGAGCTCTGTAATTTAGGTCAATAGCAGAGAAGTTGGTCTAATGTTAATGAAAGAGTGCTCGCTGTGGATTTTGTCATTTTTATTCAGTATGTACGTTTTATGTTAAAAGCTGTGTTAGGCTAACAGAAGTATTATAATTGCATCCCAAATAATGCACTGTAAACTATGTACTTGTACGCTAAGCATTATGTACTCGGACCATGTAGTATATGACTTATATTTAAGTCTGTTTTTTTTCAATTATTTAAGTGTATCATCCATGTATTTTAAGCGCACTGGCGTTTCCACTGCATTTCAGAAACATCTGTCTACCGAAAATGCATGTCATGTACAACCATACAATTTATATATAGGTAGATTCCCTATTATTTAGATGGCGGACACATCTGCAAGGATACACAAAGAGAATGCGGGGAGCCAATTCTCAGTTTTGCCGCATTTAAGACTATTTAATGACATACTTGTAGCTCTTTTTCGTTTTTTGTTTGAGGGCAAAGAGAAGTTCGAAAAAGCTGAGTGGCGGTATACTGTTTCTGAACATTCGAACACCCACACGCTGCTGGAGGAGGGGTGAAGTTTAATGTAAACATGATTTACGAACTGAAAACGAACTTTGTTTTGGCCTGATTTTGTTTGAAATGACGTTGTTTCAGTTCGTTCTGCGATTTTGTTCGAAGTAAAGCAGGCCTTTACACTGAAACACAACTTTTAAAAGTCTCCATTTTTTCAACTTGAAAATGCCGGAGTAGTGTTAATGTAGCACAAGTTATGTGTTTTAGTTTAGTTTTGTGTACTAACGTAAACGGGGCCTAAGAAACGTCATAGAATAGTGCATCAGTATGCGACTTGGGATGCACCTCATGTTCTTAATTGACATCGACAAAATGTTCAGCGCTACTCATCCTGTATGTTATAATCATTATTATTAATTATATTTTATACAAAACATATTTCTTTTTGTAACTTCTAGCAATTTAGCTAAATACTTCTAACATTTGTTTGTCTGTTTCCAGATCGAGACGGGCTTTATACTCAACTCTGCTAGTGTGGCCTACACAGGAAGTTGTTTGGTCCCCAACGGCAATGCAGTGGCCACACCCGGCAACAGTCCCCACCCCCTTCCTGAGCCACTCCCACCTCCACCAGACCCTCAGACCACTGGTTTCTACCTCTGAACACACTCAATACAGATCCATCCGAAAAGATGCCATCAATCATAAGAACACTGTCAAATAAATAATAAAAAAAAATGCAATTTCGATTATCCACTTGAATAAATTAATTTTAATTTTAAATGAAAATGAGCTAGACTGACCTGGAATATCAAACCAATTGCTGAATACTCCACCCAAGGCAATGTGATAGCACTGTCATTTATATTATTAATTCAGTTATGAGTGAATTATGGATCGATTATATTTGGATTATTTCTCTCACTGTCATTCCGTCTTTTTGAGACATAGGGAAATTTCTACAGATGCAGTTGAACACTATTTGAGATGGTCCGTCTGTAACAGGTGTCAAGATACACTTGTGTGTTAGTATGTGTGCATGATGTCAGTCTCCATTAATTGGGCTTTATTCAAAATTGTTCGCAACGTCTGTAAATCACGTAGGAGCATATGCAACGTATAGTTCTTACAATACTGATTGTCCTGAAACGCAGTAAATGACTGATGTTTATATAAACAGAAGATTCGAATGCATATTTATTTATGGGGAAAAGCAAGGGGGTTACCTTCCGTTTACTGAAAGAATAATTCTGTGCGATGTCAGTAATAAAGCAGTTTAGCAGTACGAAAAAGAATGAGACTCTTCTGTAGATCTGAATCCTTCTCGCTATTACATTTAGTGAGATTAGATTTTGGAAAGATGATTCTAGATCAAATTCAACTTACCTTTTAGATACAGGTGTTCATGTGTATAGTGAATCCAGAACCAACCCAGTCTTGTGATGAACGCGTAATAATTTATACAAGTTAAGCAGATAAATTGGATGAAGGCATAAAATATGTACATGCAAGTACATGTTGATTTGTCTCAATTACAGTAAAACATTTTATTTTATGTAACAATTAAATAGAAGTAAAAATTTTACATTTTGTACATGCCAGCATGTACAATGTTACAATTTTTACCATGGTTAACTTATACGACTTGTTAAAATTAGACATTTTGTAAGAACAAACTAATATAGTCTACTATGAATATTAATACGGGTAACTCAAATTATTATGTGTTCGTCATGAGACCATGTTGTCCAGAAATTATGCTTTTCAAAAACCAGGTTTGTTTCGTCCATGAAAAGAGATTCTGGAAGTTGAATGTGTTGAGTATATTGTAAAGCAGTTAAAAAAAGAAGAAGAATATTTGGTGCTGCGAGGTGTTTAATGAATAATAATGTTAAATGTTATAGTATTATGAAGTCACAGAGAAAATTAATTTCCAGGCCAGCCTCTTTGATTTTATGTTTCTTTTTTAAATACATATATATATATATATATATATATATATACTGTATTTGCAGACATTTCCTGCAAGAGGTACCACTGGCTCAACTATGGATTTAATTTTTTTTTACACATATATGAGAAGACAATATTACAATCATTTACAAAATGTTTAAAGAGTTTGTAAATAGTCAAAAAAAAAGTTATTTCATTTTGTTGTAAGCACTATTTTAAAGAGCACTGCAACCTTACCAGGTTTACTTTTTTCCGGCACAAGATGTAGGTTTCTAGAAAGATGTTTTTTGAAGTAAATATTGTATAATTTTTTTCAGGTTGTGTGTTCTGTTTGTATATTTTAAGAAGAAGTTTTACACTTTAAATAAAAAGAACATGGTGCCATACTGGTAAATTTACTTTCCAGAATTTAAATGTTTTACTATTTGCTTAGAAATTGTCATCCATGTCAATGTTTTGCTATGTTTTTGTTTTTTAATCAATCATATTTGATTAAAAAAAAATCACATTTGGATTTATTTTAATATTCTAACACACTGACGTAGCTGAAATAATAGGTACAAATGCAGTTTTGTCTTTTTGTCATTTGACTGCTTGTTGAAATGTACAATCTGGTCCTTTAATTAAAGAATTTGTGCAATCACAACAGGCCTCCTGCTTTAAAGTTCTTCTAAATGTTGTTTAGACATAGACAACATTTCTAGGTTTCAAATTTTGTGCGTATTTGACGGTATTTGCAGTTTTATCTTCCCATGATCCAAAACCAATTAGTTTTATACCTAGATTAAGTTCTGCAAGCCTGGGCAAACTGGTCTAAGTTTCATACTGCAACAGGAAGATGGGACGGGGCATATCAAAGGGTGTGTCCTACAGTGCAGTCAACCTCACACATTATTTTAAGAAATCGAAGCCTTTTCAAAGTAAAATTTCTCAAGTCTCTCTTGCTTTTATGATTGATGAATGTTAAAACCTGCAGCCAACAGCGAGTCAAGCCTTCATTCACTTCATGAGCATTATTTGTGACTTGTGTAGTATCTCTTAAAGGGTTACTCCAAACCAAAATTAAAATTTTGTCATTAATCACTTACAGTATCCCCATGTTTCAAACCTGTAAAAGCTTCATTCATCTTCGGAACACAATTTAAGGTATGTTGGATGAAAACCAGGAGGCTTGTGACTGTCCTATTGATTGCAAAGTAATGAACACTGTCAAGGTCCAGAAAAGGATTTCTGCTAAATCGTAGGTATTGTACGAGTTGGCAATTCATATGAATTTGTACGAATTACCTATACCTAACCCCACCCCTAAACCGTATGAGTGAGGTGTTACGAATTTGCTACCTCGTACAAATTCATTTGAATTGGTCGTGAGACTGTTGTTATTTTTTATTTTCTTTGCATAAAAAAAGTATTCTTGTTGCTTCATAAAATACAATTTGAACCACTGATGGCACATGTGAGCATTCTGACTAAGTTTTTCATACTTTGCTGGACCTTTACTGTGAAGTCAATGGAACAGTCAGAAGAATGAATTGAAGAAATTGAGCTATTATTTTCTAGTTGAGCTGACATTTTAGTCAGTGTTTCAACAGTTTAGCAGTCTTAGCTAGTTATTTTCCTCTCTTTTTGCATTTTTTTGAGGTAAAATTTTGCTGTGGTTATCTGTTAGAATTATCCATTAAAAATGAAATTCCTACTGAAGTTCAAACTTCATAGGTCACAGTTATCTGGGGAGACTCGTTCTGGTGTAAATGCAGTTGTCTCACGCGAACGGGGCTCACCAGTTTTCAAACATTCCCTCTCAGCACTTTTATCCTCACATCTGTATTGATCGCACCCGTGGACCGAATGAATGGCTCCTTTTCACACCTAGCATGGTGTGAAGAACAGGCTGGCTGAAAGCAAACAAACATGTAGGGGTGGGCCAGATCGCCACAGGAGACTAAACAAACTACCACCTGAAGAAGTCAGTAAGTGCCAAAGGAGTTGGTATCATTCTATTTAAGCTAAGACAGATTATTCACCAAAATGCTATAATGCGTAGCAACATGCTAAAAAACTAGCAAGCAGAGAACAATGTTTATATGTTTTTATGTTTATATGTTCCTATGTAGTGCATGGAGTGCCGTAGAGCATCTAAATAATACAAACCTCTCTCTATGTATCCTGTGTCATTTCTGCACACTTGTGACATGATCAGTCGCTCGAGAGGAATGCTGACTTCTCTTGGTCTCCCTTTAGCCTTAGCAACAGAAGCAGACAAAACAAAGATGTAGAAAGAGAAGCAGAGATCCCTGGAGATGGAGCCAGACAAGGACAGGAAGAGACTGTGAGAAAGTGACCTAGGATGGAAACAAGAATTGGAAATGTGTAGTAAGCAGGAATGGAAGAGAACAACAACAAACAAATATCAATTAGCAAGGGAATTAAAGGGATAGTTCACCCCAAAAAATTCATTAATTAATTGCTCATCTTCATGTCGTTCCAACTCCATGAGACCTTCGTCTTTGTCTTCGAAACACAATTTAAGATATTTTGAGTTAAATCCGAGAGCTTTCTAACCCTGCATACAGCAATGCATCTTTCTTAACATTTTTAAGGCCCAGAGAGGACATCATCAATCATACTTTTTATGTTAAAGAAAAAAATATAGCGACTTTATGCTGCTGAATTTGTGTTCTGAAGATGAACAAAAGTCTTATGGTGCGTTCACACCAGACACGAATGAAGCATTAAGCGCTAGCGATTTACATGTTACAAGCGCAAAGATGCGATTAGACATCCTATGGCGTGATTTGCGTGAATTAAGCGACGCGAATGACATGATTTGCACGAATGGCACGGCGTGAATTAAGCTTTTGACATGTGATTCACGCTAAATGCTCAAATTGAAAAATCTGAACTTTGGCGAAAATTCGCAGCGCGTTAACCAATCAGGAGCTTGCTCTAGTAGTGACGTGATTACTAGTAAACGGCAGAATTCTGAAAATATGGAGGACAAAATCATCGTCATCATCGCTGCATGTGGAGGAACTGTACGACACATCTTCGTACTTTAATAGAAACAGGAATAAAAAGGAAATAAATACAAGATTCATTAAACCAAAGTTTGCCTTTTAGATATAACCAAAAAAATTTTACTTCATGTCTAACCACTACAGAGACTGGAGCCGCCTGGCAGAAGCCCCTCCCTTGATGCGAATTCGCGTTTACTGTGATTTTATTTTACAACATTAACTCAAGTTACAGTTTAGTTTCACCGCTTTTGAATCCATTCAGCCGTTCTCCAAGCCTGTCTGATCACTTTTGAGTGCATCTCACTCAAAAATGACCAAAGAGTTTCAATATTTTTTTTCTATTTAAAACTTGACTCTTCAATAGTTTCATCATACTAAGACAGACGGAAAATTCAAAGTTGCGATTTTCTTGGCCGATTTGGCTAGGAACTGTACTCTCCTTTCGGCGTAATAATCAAGAAACTTTGCTGCCATGCCATGGCTGCAGCAGGCGCAATGATATTTTAAAACACCTGAAAATATTACAAATTCTTGGTCATTTTTAAGCAAGATGCTAACGGTCTAATGATCTAGTGCTACTGCCGGACCCAGAGATTGGCTGAATGGATTCAAAAAGGGTAAAACTCAACTACTTTACTCTAGGGAAGAATTTTTTGTGTTAAATGTGTTTATATATTAAAGAACATTTTGCTAAGGTTTCCATGTAGTTATGAGAATACCTAACATTTTAAACATTTTAGCATTTCGCTAACATTGTGTGAATCACATAATTATCATCTAAAACTAGTAGGTAAACATTAAAAAAATATTTATCAGAAAAATGTAATGTAATGTATTGGGACCAGCTGGAAGAACGCTGATAACTTTGAAAAACCTTAACCAAAATATTAGCCAGATTTCCTCATTAACTGGGATCCGTTTTCAAAAGAATCCCTCACCCAAAACTGTATTCATCCTCATGTGATTTCAAACTAATCCAGCTAATGACCAAAAAAACAACTAGCTCATAACCGTTTTAAACCAGCTACCACTTAGTCCAGCTGGATTTCATCAGAGTTGAGGAGTATTAAATTTTTTTTCAAGACAAATTACATTCAGACTTTTTCCAGAAATCATTTTTCTAATAAATGTCAGACAAAAATGCCATTGTCATAAACCTTCCAACTATTTTCAGATGCTACAAACAGTTTTCAGATGCACACAGTTATGTGACCGTAAAAGATTGGTGTTTTTATAGAAATATCTTAGAAACTGTAAATGGTTTTTGGACATAGGACCATGATTATACCCTTGAGTTTGGGCCGTATACTACTACGGTCACACCCAGAGACATTGACAGCTATGGAGACTTTAAAAGTGGGTAGCTAGCTAATGCATAAATGAGGAGTTTCAGTTATATTTAATGGCTTTTGCTAATGAATATTCAGTTGTTTTGAGCTTGGATTTGATTTGATACCAAGGTTTCTTTTTGTCATGTACATTTTCAAAATAAAAGTCAACATCATATCAACAACCCTGATAGCACACATACATCTCTGAGACGTTTATTTGATGTCTGCTTTTACATCTGCAAGAAATATTATTTAGGTTGTTTGCTCATCTGCAATACGTCTATTGGATGTCTCCTTTTAGATGTCAAATAGACGTCTATTAGATGTCTTTAAGATGTTTATGATTTTGAATGTATGTAAAACTGACACCTGAAAGACATCTGGCAGACATTTGTAAACAGCAGATGCTTTCCAGATCAAGAGATCTTTAACAGACATCTTGCAGATGTACGTGTGCTATCTGGGAAGCTGTGGTAATATATGCGTTTACCATGGTAGTACCACCAGTACACAAGGTAATCGTGTAACACTATGGTATTTATGAAACTATATGTGATACACTGATATCATGATCTCACCACAGTAAGTATTTTTCGTAAAGGATGCTGTCTGTCTCCCTCGCCGCCTGGCTCTGGCCCCAGACTGAGGTGTCTGCTCATGTTTGGAAGTGCGGATGAGTCGAGTCATCTCCACTCCGGGAACCCGCGGGCTGCTGTTCGCTGTCTGCTTGACTCTCACGCAAGGCTGTCTGTCACGTCCCTGCGCAACACACCCCAAAAAACAAAGAAGCTATGATTTCTACCATATATTGTCATTTACAGCACTTTTAAGTAATGTTTCTACCAAACCCTCGCTTTCCCAGGCCTGGCATCGCTTCACGACGTGTTAACAATGTTGCATGTCTATTTATAGTTTTGTTAGCCAATAAATTTACACACCGCAAAGCTAGCTTCCCAGACACCGTATAAGTTTAGTTCTGGACTAAACTGTGCTATTAACAAGGATATTTCTTTTTTAAAGTGAAAAAATCTTGACATGTTTTAACAGTTAATTGTACTTCTCCTTAACCTCTTTTCCTCAGTTTGCGTCAACACCACTAGCGCTTTTATGAGAGCTAGCATTAGCTGTTTACTGCACATTAGTAACAAATCAGTTTGAGGAAAGCATTAAAAAGGCAGCAGTTGTTTCCTTCGACTGGTCGATTAGATAGGGTTTAACCTTTCTTTCAGATATGAAACCGTTTTGCTGTGTTGTGGGTATTTGTTTTCATGGCTAATTCATTACAAACTGTTGCTACGCAAGATACTTTTTCTTTCTTTCTTTCTCTTTCTGAATTGCCTTCAGTCTGTCAGTGGTTATTAATTCAACTACATCTCTCCGACCTCTTTTCTCTCCAGCTCAATTGATTTGTTTGGCTTACTGTACAAAATTCAACACAGGCATTTGAAAGCAGAGCGCCATTGTGTGACAATGTTTGATTCTGGCCTAATATCTCACAAACCCCTCAAATCAGGTTATTGAAAAGTTATTGTATTATTTTATCGTCAGAAATAAGTGCATGACAACATTCTTAACCCTGGTTCTTTTTTCATTAAAGATAATGCATCATTCACGTTGTGTTGGAATGTCTATAATTATGAATTGACAACTTTTTTTTACCAAAGCTTCAATGGTAACATCCTTAACACCAGATGGACAGTAGTTCATAACAGGAAAATAATCAGTCACTATAATAATTCACCTCTGTATTGCTTTCCAGAAGCATTAGCTATAATAAAATATGTATTAAAAAGATATAATATGTGTATAGTATAGGATAGGATAGGATAGTATAGGATATTAACATGTATTATGTAGACACAAAACTTTATTTTGGAAGTGTTTAATCATGATTAATCAGTTTGACAGCACTAAAGTAAATATAAATGCATAAATTAATAAAAGTAATTCAATTAACATAATAAGAAGTAACACATTGTGGGGGAATTAAAAGTTAAATTAAATGAATAAATTATTTTAAAATAAATTAAATGTAATTCAAAGTCACAAAATGTAAGACTAAATGCCATTTATTAAAATAAATATAAATGAGTAAATAGATATAATAGAAATAAACATAATTAAAAGTAACACATTGCAGGGGTTCACTTAAACTACTAGGCTAAATGACTTGAATAAATGCATGGATCAATGATCGAAAAAAGTCATAAAATGTACAGTTAAATGACATTAAGATAAAAATAAATGAATAAATAGTAATTTAATTTAATTCAGCAAATTTGAAGGCAGGATAAATCCGAGTACAGCTAAGTTCCTGTTTGTTTTGGGCTAAGCAGTATTCACTTGGCGATCCACATGCTGTATCTTTGGTAGGGCTGTGAGGATCTCAGCACAGTATGTTATGCTGGTTCGAGTGTCTTGTGCTTGTTTGTTCTGCTATTATGGTCTCAGGGGTGAAGTGTTCTCCATTAAGACTCCCTGTGGAGAAGCTAGACACAACTATTGCTAAAGATGAAATCACCACTGAACGCAGCAGACATGGATGCAATCTTAGCTCTGCAAGTTGAAAATCCTAAGATATTTTAAATAAAATTAACCTAGCTGGAAAAGTAGCTATTTTACACACATCAAATCAGTCATTCAGTAATAAAAAATTGGTTATTAACTAAATTTAATCACCAAAATAGTGAACATGTGCCACATTTGCCTGCCACCCTGCTGTAATGTCCTGCATTATGAAACATCATGTAACGTTATGTCACACTGCACAGTATTGAAAACTGTACAAACAAATTACAAATCCAGGGCAAAACCTCAAAAAAATTAATAACAAATAAAAATACTTATATTATTTATTTTTAAAGCATTTATTAATAATGAATTAGCTTTTACTTCCATATTTATTTTATCATTACTTATTTTTATGTATTTCTAATACATTTTAATTAATTAATAAATACATAAATAAATAAATAACCTGCACATTTATAATTATTTTAATTTGATATTACAATATTATATTAATTAATTATAGTTATATTCTTATATTATATTAATAGATAATGATGAAAGTCGTGCTGAAACATCTTTAATAAACATTCTGATCATTTATTTATTTTTATTTTTGTTTTTTGCTTTTTGTCTCCTACTCATATGTGTTTCCAATTAACTTAGTAAATTTAGTAAATTTGGTACTTAGAACTTAAACTTATTTTGTTTCAGTTATTTTCCCAAGGCAACATTTCTAATTGCCATTCATCCAGAATTTAACTTTTTTATATATATAATAATTTTTTCCCAAAATTCCGAACATATATCACAGAGTTCTGAGTTTATATCTCACAATTTCAACTTTTTTAATCAGAATTCTCACAATTCTACAATTGCAAGATTTTGTGAAACAAGCTTCCACACTTCAGCCATGTACTTTAAATAAAAAAAAAAGGTCATTTGGTTTTATCTCATAATTAAGACTTCAATTGCGTGTCCCGCTATTTTGAGTTCATATCGCGCTGTTCTCACAGTTGTGTGTTTATATCTCTCATATCTGGTTATTTCACAGCAGGAGCCTGGCACAAATGAACAGACGAGGATTAGGTTTTTCGTCTGTGCCAACCAGACAAGACCAGCAGCTGAAAATAGATGTAGATCAATGGGAGTCACCATGCTGTGCTCTACGAGTCCCACTCTGTCATCAGAAACACTGCCGCCCCAAGGACACACAGAGAGACAATGATTGGGTGGAGTGTTTGAGGACGAAAGAAGGTAAAAGATCAATACGAGAATCAAAGGTGTGTGAAGAGCAGAAACAGAGTTTGTGTGTGTATGTCTCTCACACTTCCGCTCGCCCACTTCCCCCTCTCTCTCTCTCTCTCTCTCGTTGTGGTTGACGGCTTGTCCAGTATCGTCCATTATGGCTTCACTCTCTCAGCAGGGGGCACAGCAGTGAGGGTGTGTGTGAGTGTGTTTGTGTGGAAGCAGGGCAGATCTCAAGGGCGAGTCTGCCCGCAAGTTACCCCTTCAACATTCAGACAAGACTTTTAGCTACGGATTTGCGACGACAACAAATTTGTATTCTTTCGAAATATTATTAAGACATTTCGAAAATCCAGTTTGTCTATCGCGAAACTAATTTCCCACCTTTTTTATTCCTTTAAGCGAATTCCTGTCCACCCTCAGGCCATCCAAGATGTTTAAGAGTTTTTTCATCGCAACAGATTTGGAGAAATTTAGCATTAGCTACATCACTTGCTCATGTAACGGAGGCCAGCAAGTAGGTGCTGTGCAAGTAAACTACACTCCCCTGATCTCAAAAAGAGCCCCTCTAGTGACTGATGATGGGTCATGGCCTTTAGCCTCCTTGTTAGAGTGCCCGCCTCCCATACCGTAGACCTGGGTTCAAGACCTGCTCTGAGAGAGGACGAATCGTGGTCGAAGCGGACCCAGGATCCAGTGCAGAGAATAGATGCAGAATGATCAGGTCAGAATGAGAGCTGATAAAAACACCACAATAATCTACACCACTTCAGTCCATAAGTCATCATCTTGCTTCCAGCTAAGACACGAATCCTCTATCCGTAATATTGCTTTATCCAGGCATCTGGAGTGAATCAGAAGAGAAATACGCACAGATCAAGTGCCGTTGCAAGAAAAAACAGTTCAAAACTGTTCTAAATAAATATGTTGGTGCATATGAGAAGACAAAAGGGGATGGATTTTTCACTGGATGAGGCGTTATCATGCATAAATTTAAAACACCTTGTAAGAAAAATTATGAGGACGTCGGAGATCTTGCTGAAGATGTTTATTGCAGTATAGCAGTAACAAAGTACATGTGGTACCGCGGAGTCAGAATGAACCCAGAACATCCTTTGTTCAAACCTTTTATACAGTTAAAGTTTACTACACCTAATGTAAATGAAGTTGCTTCTTTCATACCAGCTGTGATATGTATGTCATCCCAAATGGTCTTTAATCAACATAACTATTGACTTATCTCTCCTCTATAATAATTAAGCCTTCTTGGTAGATGGTCACGATCGAACACATATTGTGGAGTGGAATCTGGGTCGAGGCAAACTATAAATTCTTACAACCTTAAAAATGGATTTGTTTCTTACAAACACACAGTATTTCACTTTCAATTCACGCATCCTGGAAGCGATATCCTGTCTGAATTGGGAGATTCAAAAAGATATGAGAGTTTCTATACAGAGCTATTAAGCTATATTTGTTTTTTTTCATTTTTAGTTTCAAAGGTCACTCTCTGAGGGAGTCCATGTGTACTGTACATTGACCTCTGAGCTCTCTTGAGACAGTGTTGTAGTGTCGAGTCGAGTGAATATCGGCTGCCAGCTTGTCCTCTGAGTCCTCATGCCACAACGACTCCAGTCACAATCACGGACCGTCACGTCTAACAGGACACTGTGGAAAAAGCGCGTATAAAATATTAATGCAGCCCGTGTCTCACAAGACCAACCATGCCTTCCACTCAATCTCTTCTAGAAGATTTAATTCTCATAAGCACTGTTTTGCTATTATACACAGGCGATATGTAAAGGTGCTACTGTACCTTTAAGACTTCTGCATTTTGTAGTATATCTAAATTATCTCTGTTACCAGTAACAGTAGTGGCACAGGCAGTTTGTGGCTCCTCTGACCGACCCGAATGGACCTATAAAGTGTTTGGCATCTGCCCTTGGCCATTTTAATACTGTGGTATCCGTTCTGACCTCTGCGTGGGATCTTAATTATGTTTAGCAGGATCTCTATGTTCCTTCAGTTTAAGGTAATGACCCATGTTTAGAATTTCCAAATTATATAAACGATTCACGACAGACTCAAATACCAGCCTTTTTAGGCATTGCTATTATTTTCTCTTAAGCAACCCTTTTCTAAAGATTACATTATTACACCGGTAGGTGGCAGGCTAGACTTCTCTTTGTGTTATTTTGTATTACGATAACATTATGGCATATATGTATAAAACGTAATTGTGGATTGTTGTTGGCGAAGTAAAATGGAAAATGTAACATTAGTCTAAACTGTAAAATAAGTAACGTTATTATTGAACTGCTATATAAAAGCAATTTCACACTCAGTTGCGCTATTTTTCCGTAAAGCGTGTGTTTTGAATGCGTTTTTTTTCAAGCTAAATTTAAACATAGTTTATTTTTTGGTGTTTTTATTCACAGTGGTCTCAGATGAAAAAAAAACCTCAAGCTCTCGGAAAGGAGAATGATGCGGATGAAAGGCGGGAAAGGAGGTGGATTTATTTGGATCTCTTTGATGACACAAGTTAAGGCGAGCAAGTCAGTTTTTCGTTGTTGTTGTTGCTTTCATAATGGAGTGACTTATAGACTCCCAAGTCTCCAGATGAGTAAGACTTGTGATTGGTCAAACGCCTGAAGGAGACATAAACAAGCGAAGTAAAGAGAAGGGCACTCATAATATTTTGATAGGGCTTCTGGACATTAACACTTGACTGCACTGATTTGTCAACTGTGTCCCGGAGACTTTTGAGTGTGTTTTGCTGCGAGGCCTTTATATGAGGTAAAGTGTATGATGAAGATACACTAGCTAACATGAGGAAATATTTATTACTCAGTTGCTAAAAGAAAATCTGTTATTTTACAATATGATTACATTATGGAATTCAATTTATTTTTAGTTTATTTAGTTTTTTGTATTTCTTCTCTTATCCCATGCGTAAGTACATGTTCCCCTCAAAATAATATCCTGGCATCATTTACTCACCATCATTCGTTATTTCAACTTCTTTCTGTTGAACATAAAATATAAATTTTTTGGTGAATTGTTAGGCTGTCAAGATCCAAAGAAAATAGCCTATAGAAGCAAGTTACCGCTTCAGAAAAAAAAACAATAAATACGGTAATCGCAGCTTCTTATCTCACAATTCTGAATTTTCCTCATAATTCTGACTTTTTTTCTTAAAACTCAAAAAAGTGAGACATGTGCAAAAAAAATTTACATTTAAAAAAAATTTATTTCATCGTGGGAAAAAGAATTCTGAGAAAAATAATTGATGCAAGATGTAAATTTTTCGAATTTTGAGAAGAAAATTTAGAATTCTTAGAAAAATGTCAGAATTATGAGATGTAAACTCAGAATTGCAGTTGTGTTTATATATCCCAATTCTGACTTTTTTTGTCAGAATGGTGCAAAACTCTGAACTGTGAGATGTTTTTATTCCATGCAAGAAATAGATTTTTTTTTTCAAAGGAAATAAAAGCACACCACTAAATATTTTCTCTAAAGTCATCCTTCTGTTTTATTCAGTTTTTTTGAGGACACAAAGCTTTCAATCTAATTGTTAAAATACTAGTGTCAAAATCCATTAGTTTTGATGCTAACGATTCGGCACGGTGATACACCCAGACTCTGTGCTTGACTAACCAGACAATATTTATTCAAAACCAGCAGATTCCCATTCTTAGTCTTCTGCGCTGGGCTCCCAAGGGGAAACTTTCTGTGAAAAACAGGAAAATTATGGAAGAGTTCAAAGAGGATTCTTTTGAATCGATCCAGCAGTTCAGTTCCCATGCATGAGCACGGAGTGCATACGTAAAACAGCTTCATTACTGCAAAAGTATTTAGTCATGATTCATGTCTCCATCTTTCTCTTTTTCCTCTGATCTCAGCTTCGTTTTGATGACATAGTTCGCTCTTATCGTTAGTTCACACACCTCTACGAAGAACAGGCAATGTGCTTTTGTCTGCAGCCAAGATTATACATAAAACAAACATAGAGCTGCACTTTATGTTCATTCAACTTTAGGCACTATTTATAGAAGCTGGGAAAGTGAACATATTTTAACATTCTTCTTTTTGTTATATGACAGTCACAATAGAACTGTCTTAAAACTACTATATCATTGCTACTTGATAAAAAGGATAGATTCATTAGATTTAACCCTTGTCCTGGGCCCAGAGTTTGAGTCTTAAAGAATAAAAATGCAGTACTATGACAGTAACCTATAACTACTGTAAGTATTTAAGTATATATGTATATATATATATATGTGTGTGTGTGTGTGTGTGTGTGTGTGTGTGTGATTAGGGAAGCGTATTTGTTTCAATATTTATTATATAAAATTGGTCATTTCAACCACATCAAAAAATATAAACTGCTATTTTCATAGCTCATTATTTCAATTCATGCTGTAATGTTGTCAGTTTTGGCAGCCAAAACATAAATACATAAAAATATGCAAATGTTGTTAAACACAGCATTTAATTTGAGATGTGGTGGGTGGGAAAAAAAGACAAATGTTTTCTATGACGCATATGTACACTTTTGTTAATGCTTAAATAAATAAACTCTGAAAATTGTTTATTTCCTAAAAGTCCACATGAACGAAAGTGGGCGTAGTTAAAGAAACACCCTCAAATGATTATCATGTGAATTTCCAGTAAAAATGACACAAATTTTGCATATTCAAAACCTTAGGAGAATAGAAAAAAAATTATAATAATCAAATAAGTAAATTAGTAAATGTCACCATTCAATCTTCTGCAGCATTTTTCTATGAATATGATGCAGATATGAAAATACTGCATATCTAATGTTCTAATGTCCTGGAGGGCCCACACTTTTTTCATGAATTCTTTTCTTTTTATGGTCAAATTTCATATCCATAAATGTAAATTCTCAGGGAAAAAATCCATGTTTTATAACATTTAAAAATGAAGTGAAGCTTCATATTGAGTACATATTGCCCTCAAAGAAACAAAAAGGTGTACAAGCTTGTGTGCATACTTTAATGTTTTCCTATGAAAATGTTTATATCTCCCCCCCATTTGAAACAGTTTTTGTATTTGTTGTATTTGAATTGTGTTGAATGCATAATAAAAAAATAATAATAATAAAATAGAACGGATACGTTTTGGCACTATTGGGCATGCGCACATAAATGCAGCGTCACACTGTACATCAGTAATTAGTATTTAATAGGGGTGTTGTAACGGTGCGTGTATAGTCCAAGCACGGATCGAGAGTCGCTTGAGTAAATTCAACAATGGTTTAATATTAACAATGATTAC
>JAUMHI010000068.1:3305883-3317283 GCA_032359435.1 Enteromius unitaeniatus | reverse complement strand
TGTTAGAGCAGAAAGATGCAGCTCTGGTTAAACAGCTGGATGCTGGGTTGAAATGGCAAAGGGAAATGCCTAACGTTTGTAATGTGTGTGTTTCTGGTTCTCGTCTGTTTGGGGGTGGGAGGGGCTGACAGAGGGTTTCCTGTCCCGTCGTTTGCGCTGCCTTGTTGAGCGTAGCACTGAAAACATAATATTTTACGCAGTTTATTCTTTTTTTTTTTTTTTTCTGAATCATTCGGTTCGTATGCGTACCGAACCCAAAGCCTCGTACCGAACAGTTCAATGTGATTACGCGTATCGCTACACCCCTAGTATTTAATTATTGTAAAGGGTAATTTTAGGGCTGGGGTAGGTGTAGACGTTAATAAAACACAGGCAGAAAATTCAATTAGAAACACCTAAATTTTCAGAACCTCATCCTTTCCCGTAACACTGAAAGCTCAGCCGAGATGGAGAAACAGCTGTTCATAGCTGTACAAGGATAGCCATTTTTAAAAATAAGCGAGTCCGAAACGACAGAAAAATTACTCAAGTCTGGACTCGAGTACTACAGCCCTGGAGAATGGACTATAAAATGCTGTCTGTATAAAATATCTCATCCCACACTGTTAATACTATAAACAAACTGTAAATAATACCTCAAATCATGTGGCTTAAGAAAAAAATTTATTTTTAAGAAAATACTTTATTCACCGAGCAACCAACCACAACAGCTTAGAAAAACACTTAGCATCATGCTAACAACCACGCATATAGCGGCTAGCAGTGCAAAAGAATGACAAACAGAAGTTGTCTTTCTCATTTCAAGCTTTGGAATAAAACTCTGATCTACGACCAACTTTTCTTCTCAGTCATGAGCAGAACCTGCTCAAAACAACACGGCTAACTCATTCCAGATTAGCAAGCTGGAGAGCATGAAGTACTAACGGCTCTTCACTCTCTCACACAGGAGCACTGTGTGCCAATATCGGACATTTTACACCAGGAATTCAAGCTTTGTGGTCATAACAGAGCGTTTCTGGAGGTAGTGTGACGACTTAATACAAACTGCAAATCTAAACAAGCAAATCAGTGAAATAATGCAGAGGTGCAGCAGGGGGAAAATGGGCTTTATCCTTGGAGGTAAACAGTGAGGGAAAATATCTTCTCTGTTTTTCTTCCAGCCAAACAGATGGGCTTGAATCAGAGCTGTCAATTAGTGACGTCATCAAGATGGAGGCAGATGTGAGGCAGTCGAGGGAATCTAAATATTTGCCGTGACTCATTTTGTGTCCTCACTGACCTTTCATTTTGTTCCGTTCTTTCGTGCATTTCTTGTTCTTTGTTTTTCAGGATTGTTGTTGCTGGTCTTTTGCTGGAGACTGCCAGGTTCACAAACTCTCTTGTCCTCTTTAAAGGTAGCCCTGCTGAAAAAAAACAGCTAAAACCAGCCTAGGCTGGGTGGCTGGTTTTAGATGGTAGACCAGCCGGGTCTTTTAAGCTGGTCAACAGGCTGGTTTTAGAAGGGTTTTGGCCAAATTTCAAGCTTGTCAGGCTGGTCTTAGCTTGTTTAAGCTGGGAGACCAGCTAAAAACAGCTATTTCCAGCTTAAACCAGCCAACCAGCCAAGGCTGGTTTTAGCTGTGTCTTTCAGCAGGGAAAGCATGTATTTTGGGGGACAGGCAATGTCATATGTCAAATATGTCATGTTGACATCAACATGAAACGACTTGTAAAAATGACTCGTTTCAAGGATTCACAGTTGACTTTATTTTGAGAGACAATAACTTAAAAGCTGTATAGCTTTTGATTTATTAAATAATTCTGAAAAAGTTTCCAACAAATATAAAGCAGCACAACTGTTTTCAACATTGATTATAATAAGAAACATTTCTTAAGGTTCAAATCAGCATATTGAAAGATCACGTGACACTGAAGACTAGAGTAATGATGCTGAAAATTCAGATTTGAATCACTGGAATAAATTATATTTTGCAATATACTGAAATGGAAAATGGCTATTTAAAATTGCAATAATATTTCACAATATTACTGAGCCTTGATGCACAGAAAAAAAAAAATTATGTTAGATAGAAACTTTCCCAAACTTTTACATGTCGGTGTATACACAAGTTATTAATTCATTTATATGAATTGCCTTTGTTAAATATTTACTAATTTGCCACCAATGCTTGAGCAGTTCAATGTGACATTCGTCTGAACATCTGCTATTTTATATGTGATTAAACTCCCAGATCCAGATTCAGGGAAACCCTGAAAACGAGATGAAATGATGAAGCAATGAAGGGAGGGAGAGCAAGGTTCACAGGATTGAGCCGAGGTAGATTAAACACTTTACGGTTCATTTCATGACCTCCCAAATGCTCTGCGGTAATACCGCTGCCAGACCCGCTCACTCATTCAGGACGACACTCGCTCCTGTAATCTTAATGATGCTCTATACGCCGTGTTTCAGTCGTGGATATTAAAACTTAGCATTAACATCTAGCTAAATATATTGCGTTAATTATTTCGGGGGTTAGTACACTTAAAACAGCACGTTTCCTGTCATTTTAGCGAAAACGTCACAAGCTCCCCCCGCCTTCTCCTCCGTTCCGCAAAGGATTGTGGGTAATAGCCCAAAAAGCATCCAAATATGCACGCTGCTACCTTTCATGCAAGAAAAAAAGTACTTTTGGGACGCACTATTCCTAATATTATGATGCTGGGCTTGTGAATGAGTAATTTCTGCTTAAGCATTTAGACAAGCACCTTTTAACCTGTATACCAACGAAAAACATCATGGTCGTGGTTTTAAACCCCCTCGGTTTCAATTGACATGATGCTTCTGTATACAGTGGCGTTCCTCTCCTCTCGTAACCTTTTTCTTTGTCACTCCCGATCCTCTTTTTCCCTGCAGGAAAACACGAGGGGTGTTACATTTGTTCTGTCTGGTTTAGTAAGTGTCTCTCTCTCTCACGGCTGAGCTCTTGGCATTCCTGCCCACAACATCAATGTCATTAGTTCAAAGTCTTTCTCTTTTTTTTCCACCGGACAGTCTGTCCACCGTGGGCTGTACAATCCTCTCTATCTCTCATATCCCCTCTGTCCCAGTTAACTTATTTCACCAGTGTAAATGTAAGTAATCAGCTGTCGGGCAGCTGTTTTTGACTCCGTCTCTGCTGGGTTGTGTATTCAGTGTGAAGAAGCCATATTTAAACCTTATTGGCCCAGTTTTTAGCATTAAGTGAATATTATGGCATAAATAATGCATGAGAGATGGATTTCAAACCTTATTATATTCCACAAATGTAGTTTGCACCACGCTTTTTCGTTGCTTCCTCTTTCATTTAGGTGCATATAGAAACCTTATCATATTGTAATTTTTTTTTTTTTATAAAAAAAATTTTAATCTGTAAAGAAACATATACATAAATTAAAAAGATTAAATATATCTTCTTTTATTTTTATTATAGATGGATCATATCATTATTCACATGTATGAAACAATATGTATATATATTTTTTCTTTTTATTATTATTATTATTATTATTTATATAATAGAAATTTAAATATGAGTGTGTAATATTTTTTATATGTTAATAGCTTATATAGTCATACTGTATACATATTAATTTTAATTATTCTAATTATTTATTGTTTTTTGTATTATAAAACATATGTAACAAAAAAATACGAAACAATATATTATTATTATGATAGATAGATATGATTCTTTATATGATAGAATTTAAAATATGTGTGTATGTGTAATATTTTTATTAATAATATTTAAATAGCTTATATAGACATACTGTATAAATATTTTAATGATTTAATTATTATTATTAATATTATAATAGATAGATAGATAGATGTAAAATTCTTTATAGAAATTTAAATATAAGTAATATTTCTATTGATTATATTCAAATAGCTTATAGATTATTTTAATGATTTATTGTATTTTTTTATTAAAAATAAAAAATATATATAAATCTGTAACTTGGAAAATATTAAAAATTAAATTATTATTATTATTATTATAGATAGGATCCTTTATATGACAGTAATTAAAATATGTGTGTATGTGTATAATATTTATATTGATAATATTTAAATATAGAGTATAGAGATATACTGTATAAATATTTATTTTAATGATTTTAAAAGGTTGATAGTTAAACCCAAATAAATACAACTGTCACTTAAATGAGCGATACACTTTTCCATAGTATTCTTTGAGTAATGAGTGCCATGGTTTTATCATTTCATACCATCGCTGTATTATCGTCTGCAATAATAGTCTTTTGCAAGGGGGTCTGACTTTCCATTGAACTCTCTGTTTTTACATGCAGCTTCAAAACTAAACATCTGATTCATCCTGTGACTCATTAGAATCGGATGATTAAAGTTCACCTTCACTGTTTTTGGAGCGTCTGTTTACAGAACAGCTGGATGAGACTCAGTGAGACAGAGAGGGAGAGAGGTGGTATTTTAAAACTTTCTTATAAACAGAAGTAATGGGTGGTCTGTGTTTTTGTGCTCCGATGTTTTTCTTTCAACTGCAGTGGTGTTTAAAAGTGAAGTGCTGCTGACCTCTACTGGTCAGAAAGTGGACTGCATATACCGCATTAATGCCAGCGTGACCCCTGCTGACACTCATATACAGAATACACAAGAGCATCCGCCAGCATAATCAGATGCTGAAAGAGCTGGTTCAAAATGTCCAGGTCCAGAGTAGGTAGATAGATAGTTAAATAGACAGACAGATAGATAGAAGAAACTCATTGGATGTGAATTAATTGACCCTCCTGTAATCCAGTGAACCCGGCGGAGGATTAGAGTGTTTTACTGTGAGATGAAGCATCTTCACCATAAATTGTCATAATCCCAGCAAACAGCACAAACCACTCGTGAGTGAAGAATGACTGTCTCATGCTCTACACTGTGTCCTGATATCATCTTCAGCTGTGAGTATCTATCTATCTATCTATCTATCTATCTGTCTGCCTGTCTGTCTATCTGTCTGTCTATCTATCTATCTGTCTGTCTGCCTGTCTGTCTATCTGTCTGTCTATCTATCTATCTGTCTGCCTGTCTGTCTATCTGTCTGTCTATCTATCTATCTGTCTGCCTGTCTGTCTATCTATCTATCTGTCTGTCTGTCTATCTGTCTGTCTGTCTTCCTTCATTCCTATCTATCTATCTATCTATCTATCTATCTATCTATTCCTTCATCCATTCCTGTCTATCTATCTATCTATCTATCTATCTATCTATCTATTCCTTCATCCATTCCTATCTATCTATCTATCTATCTATCTATCTATCCCTTCATCCATTCCTGTCTATCTGTCTATCTATCTATCTATCTATCTATCTATTCCTTCATCCATTCCTATCTATCTATCTATCTATCTATCTATCTATCTATCTATCTATCCCTTCATCCATTCCTGTCTATCTGTCTATCTATCTATCTATCTTTTTACTTTTTATTATTACTCTTGTAATGTTATTCACGTTAAATATAGTGAGTGTAATCATTCTTAAAAAAAAAAAAACATTTACATAACAAAATCAAACAATTATTTCTAATGTATTGTTTATTTTTAACTCTTTTACTTGGAAAGACAGCACTGGATACGTTACAATCCAAAAACCAGCAAATGGCTCAACAATTCCTTTGATATAAGTCTCTTTTTAGGTCAGAGCTATAGTTTATATCAGAGGTCCCGGATGAAACTTAACCCTCCTTCCACAGATACCAGCACAGATACATGATCTGAAGGGTTCAAGTGAACAGCGGCAGCCCACCTGCTCTCATGTCTACTGAAGGAATAGGGAGGACAAATTAGGTCAATCCAATCAAGACTGGATCCATATCAAAAGTGTATGTATTTAATAAGGTACGTTTTTAACATCTATACATGTAACGTAAATCCACATTATTTCTTCATGTCCATCGTTTGTGTTCAGCAGAAGTGAAATAACGCCGGACAAAGTGAAGCTTTGGGGGGCTTCAGCTCTAATCCCACTTTCTGTATTCCTTCTTCCCTTTTACGATGTGAAGATGTAATGAGAGCTCAACAGGGGGTTTTAGGTTTTATCCCTCTAGTAATATCCCAAACATAAAGAGAAATAAGCTGGTTTTAACCTTTGCTCTTTGTTTCATTAAATCTGTCATTTGTGTGTAGAGGAACAGGATGTATAGCTGCCATAAGGAGAAACTGTGCTCATAGATGGATGGGATTTTTTCCAATCCTGAAAAGATTACGAGTCCAATTTATAACGTATATAATCCCGAAGGAGAATATCCCATAGTGCACCATGCTATAAGTATCCAGTACATCCAGTTATCCCATAACCAGGAACCCCTGTACATTTTAAGGATAATAAAAGTATTTAAAAAGTTGTTTTATTTACCTCACTTATAAAATGTATATTTATATATAATTTTGGTCCGTATTATTTGCGTCACCAATATTGAAAATGTACAATTCATAAAGGTCCTCCTGAAGTGTTGCAGTTTGCACCCCCTCATCATGTCTGTGCCCTCCACTGCCGGCGTGAAATATTAATCACTTTGCTCTTTCTCTTTTCTCTTCTCTTCTCTGCCAACAGCTGCCCCTGTACAATAGCGTTTCCCTCCCGGCTGCAAACACACAGACACAAACTGTACAGACACATGCACACACTCCCCACCTGCGGCTGCTTCTCTGATGACAGACACCACACTCAGGTAAGGCTTATTTATACTTACTTTTGTCTAGCAAGTTGACCTTAAGTTTTAGTAAACCATAGACTGGGTTTTTACGATAAGATCTGTGTCCTGAGGTACGATAGGTATCAAAATACATGATTGAAAAGGTACCCGATGTGGTAAAGTGGTAATGACATTGTGTTGTATACAAAGCATTCGTGTTTATTATTATATATACATATATGTGCATATATTGTGATATGAATATTTGCACTAATTAACATTAATTAGTGATGGTTAGAAGGTGCTTAAAAAAGAAATGGTGACTTGTTACTTAACTTGTGGATATACATTCCTGTATATAAGTTTTAACCTAAAGTATCATTTGTGATCAAATAAGCATGCATAAACACATCTAATGATCGTTTAGTAAAGTTTAAGTATGAACTAAACCGCCCTTGACCTGTAATTGACCTGTAACAGGCTTTGAACATTTAAACATCTCACTTGTAAGCAAACATCAAGCGCAGCTAAACATGTTGCTGCCTTGTTTGTATTGTTTGTGTATACAGTAGCCTATATACATAAAAGCTCTATAAAACCAGACTGGATCTACAGTTTCTATCTGATAATAATCTAACTTCAACATACTTCTATTCTTTTAACTGTAAAATATTCATCTAAAAGTATTATGTAAGTTGGTTAGTAAAAATAGAAAGATTAAGTAATACAGAAAGAAATTATATATATATATATATATATATATATTAGTGCATCTCAAAAACTGAGAATGTTGAATACATTACGTTAAGTTTTTTTTTGTTTATATATATATCTAGTATCTTACACTTTAGACAATTTACTAACTATAAGTAACTTTGTAACTACATCTCAGCTACATGTTAGCGAATTCTCATTCATTTGCAACTACATGTCTACTAACGCTCAGAGTAGCCTGTAAGAGTAGTTTAAGGGTTAATAAAATAACGACATACTTGCATAGTTTCTCATAGTTAGTATGTTGTGGAGACATCAAAATAACTAATGACTGCTAGTAGACATGTAGTTACAAAGTTACTTACGGTTTATTATTATTAGTAGAAGTAGTACTGTATTTACTTTTATTATTATTATTATTACAATATATATCCATCATGTAATCACAGAACATTTCAGATTATACCAAAATATTTTTACAGTTATTTTTAATAATATAAATTCTGATTATTATTTGCATTATATTTCTTTTATATTTTATTATTTTTCTATATATAATAGTATGGTATATTATGTTATTTGTTTTATATAGATAGATAGATAGATAGGTGTATTATATGTCCCTATTATATGTCACATACACAGAAACCCAGAGCTGTAAAGTAAAAACATGTAAGTAAAAGCTTTGAATAATTTGTAGCCAAGCACATGATATGTTTAATCGCTTATAAAAAACAGCGAGATCGGAATAGTTTACTGGTTTGAATTTTACAGAAACATTCTTTGTTTCTCCTCAGAACCTCCAGAATGCATCTGTTATTCATGCTTCCCTTGGTGCTCAAGGTCCAGTCCATCTCTACACATCACCACAACATCACCAACAACTGCACCCGCTACGAGGAGCTCAAAATCACCAACTGCACCAGCAGCAATTTCACTCACCTGCCCGCCGCTTTTCCACCCTTCACCGAGCAGCTGGACCTGTCCCTCAACCACCTGAGCACCATCCATCCTCAAGCCTTCCGCAGCGCACCAAGACTTCGCATCTTGCTCCTGAACGACAACGTGATTGTTGCGCTGGCCGACGGAGCATTCTCTCTTCTGGAAGGACTCTTGAGGTTGGACCTGAGCCGAAACCGAATCTCATTCCTGAGTGAAGGATTTTCGCAGGGTCTCGGTTCCCTTCGAGATCTGTCACTGGCGGAGAACCGATTGACCAGCTTGGACAGCAGCTGTTTCGTCCACTTTGACGCCCTTCAAAGACTCAACCTCAGCCATAATGCTATCGAGACCATAAAGATGAGGGCTTTCGGGTCCGTGAGTACCCTACGCCAGCTGCAACTCAACTGCAACAATTTGACAGTTCTCAACAATGGTATCTTCTCCATGCTACGAAACCTCGAAGTCTTGAATTTACACCACAATAAGATACACTACTTGGACGTCGGCGTGCTTTCACCACTGACCAGTCTCGCGTTACTGGACCTAACCAACAACAACCTCTCCACAATTCAGTTCAAGACCTTCCTGAGTCTCAACACGTACAGCACTCACATAATGCTCCAAGGAAACCCGTGGAATTGCGACTGCGATTTGCAGCGAGTCTTTCGGAAGCTCTGTAACGTCAAGCGGCTTTTCCTGGACGACTACGACAACCTCACTTGTGTGAATTTGGATGAAAGTCAAAGGAACTACACGATGAAAGAGGAGTTCTGCGTGGCAGAGATGGTTACCGTCCTGGTCATCACCATCACGGTGGTCATCACTGTTGTGGCTGCCATTGTCATGGCGGAGAAGAAAAGGAAAAGAAAGAACAAAGAAAAGCATTGGACGGAAGTTGGCGAGTTATCATGCGCATCGCAAGACTGAACCAATGCGAATAAAGAACATTGTGCTTGGTACTTTAGGTTGTCAAATTCAGGGTTTCTGCAAATTTCAAACATTTTTAAGACCAAGTTAAAAAATTTAAGGAATAAATTGAATGGAATTGAATGGGATTCATAATGCTTCAAAGTTTGAAAATGCTATTTCCAACAGAACCCAAATGCTTTTTATTACTGTTTGTTTTTTTCATATTTTGGTCATTCTGCTTCCAACCGGTATAATATGGTAATAACTTTTACTGTACCTCCTGATCACAATGAGTCCTTTGTTAGTAATTGTGTGTCATTTTCCAATCTTGAATCAATTCATATTTACTTGAGATGCAAACATTACTTGAAGTTTAATCAAAATTAGCAGATTTTTGTACCGTATTAACAGATGTTTGTTCTTGTTCTTGCAAAAAAACTTAATTGTATTCCATTTCTCCGAAAACAGGACTTCTTGTGTTCAATTTAACGCTAAACCCCACCTCTTCTTGCCGATTGGTTGGCCGAAGTTTGTTTTTGCTTTGGCGCACATCCTGCACCCCTAGTGTTTTACAAGATCGCATAGAGCGCCTTTAAGGCCTGGATACATAAGGTCAGTGGCAATAATGTTGCATACACTGCAGTAAATAAACAAATAAAATAAAGAATATATTTCCAAATATGTTTTTTCAATACAAATATTGAATTATCCTTGATCTACTTAAGACATCAAATATACAACGTACAACAATTTTATAAAAATTGAATGGTGGCTGGTTGTTTACGTGAACCAGTGATGAGGGAAGGTCTAAAATGTTTATTCTAAATATGACTTAAATACAGTATAAGTAATAGAAATGTAATTAAGAAATGTGTATATCTATATTATATATTTATATGTATATATTGTATAACTTGAACTGTATTATTTAATCAATTACACTGGCAGGAGCTTTAATTCTGAAAATAAAATATCTTTGAAGATTGTTTTGTCATATGTAGCCTACACACACACACACACACATTATATGCTCATTTGTAATGAACATAAAGCTTGTGTGAAAAGAAATAAGGAGAAACGTTTAGTGTGCTCTTTAAAAAAAGTTGGAAATGAATATTAAAGTGCTCCATGTTTACACAAGATGGCGACAAAAAACTAGTTTTGTGTGTTTGTGTAATAAGAAACAGTGGAGTGGTATTTTGATCAAATACAGAAACAAGCCTATATGATGGAAACCAAAAGCAAATTTCAATCACTTGTTACACTATAAAGCAAACAATTAATATAGACTAAAATACTTTACACACAAGCACAGTAGAGTTATTTGAACAATTTTTTGATGGAAATATTTAGAAAGTGCATATTTAAAGGGAGAATGGAAGAGCTCTTTTTTCTTCTGAATATACTTAATTATTAAAAATACATATAATTTTGGACAAATTCTGCTTTCTTTGTCCTAACTGTGAAACCACCTAAACCTTTTTTACTACCTTTCTATTATGATTTTGTCCTATTTTTCAACCTCCTTATAGGTGTCAAAAGTACAGTTTTCTCATTGTCGCACACCTAGACTTTTAAACTTAAACAATGAAGATTTTAAGAGTATTTTGCATACATGAAATGTTCGTTTAAAGCTAATCAGTGAAGCTATCTTCCTTTTTCCTCCCAGAAAAACTACAGAAATGTCATTTCCACCACATGCTGCCATTTCCACAACAGTAGGCAGTGCGGTGGAAATGACATTTATGGTTCCAAACTACAATTGATATGGACTGCTCGAGTAGATTTGTGTAATACTTTATTATACAGTACAATAATATTAGTATATTCTTTTTAAATTATACTACTTTTATATTAATTTATATCATTTTATCTAGTTTTAAGATGCCACCTTAAACACAAAAAAAAGAAATAAAAGTTAACCCTATAAAATATGAAGAAAGACTTAAAAGAGATAGGAAGAGATACCTAAGGAAAAAGAAAAAATAACATCACACACGTGCAAACATACACACAAGTTCAAGGTGCTCATATTTTTCCTGTTTAAATCACTCAATTTCAGGTGCTCTTTACAGCAGTGGTGTAAAGTACTTGAGTAAATGGACTTCGTTACAGTACTTAAGTATTTTTTTGGCTACTTTGTACTTGT